>JZKD02S1656680.1:160999-175626 GCA_000966675.3 Picea glauca
TGTTATCCATCATTAACAGAAGGAAGGAGCTTCTATTCAGGAAGCTGCTTGGATGGCTATGGAGGAAGTTTGCTTTCACCTAGCCCCATGTAAAATATTTTATTAGAATTAGGAGTGTATATAAATAAGCTCTTTCGAGCATGTATTTTCTCTTGTTTGCATTTTTATTTTTTCGGCCTAATAAATGACTCCATAGCCCAACAACAAAGGCACTAAGTCTACAAAAGAGTTCTTAGAGCATCACAGGGACGACTCTATCCTCCATGGAGCCAAATGTTAGCGATACTTCTTGTATAGGGGGGTAGAATGCATAAGAAGGGTTAAAAACCCATTTTTCCTAAGTTTTGGGCGATTATGCGCCCATGGTAAGCAACGAGCAAGTCTGAGCGGTCCAGATTCATGCACCCAGATCAACGGCACGTGTTGGATTCCGGACCCCCCCTGCCTTCCGACCTTTAAGCGGGGGGGTCTGGAATCGGGGGCACAAAACTCCAACGATCCAGATGAGCATGCCCGGATCAACGGCGATGGATACCATTCCAGACCCCCCCCACCTTTCTACCTTTAAGTAGAGGGGGGGGGTCCAGAATCCCATGTGCAGCTTCCTGATGGCCACGATTGAGGCGCCTAGATCAACGGTGCTTGTACAGCCCCGCCCTTCTCAACTGCCCTGTGATTAACTAGTGTAGGCCCTATCCCTGTCATTTCATCCTCCCTTCTGCCTTTCCCCTGCTACCATGTGTCATCCATTCATTTCTTCTCTTTGGTCCGCGTGGTCTTCCCTTCTTCTCATCATCCACTCACTGCTTGCCATGTGTCCCGTTCCTCTCCATGTCAGCCTCTCACCTGAAGGTGAGTTCTTTCCTACCGTCATCCCCCTCTCATCGTGTCACTCCTTTCACGCCATTATAACCCGGCATGAACATTCCTGTCATGCACCTCATCCTCCACGTTGGCCACCATACCTGTCCCTCAAGCTATTCAGTTATTCCAGGTGGAAGCACGAGAAGTCGTCCAGATCCCGAAGTGCTGAGTTGGCTGGGCCTTTCTCAATCCCAAGAAGCAGTTATTGAAGCGGTTGGCGGTGGTTAGACATCATCTCCACCATAATGGGGACGTCCTACAATGAATTAAAGGCACGTCGATTCGCCGATGTAACTGTCAGAAAATCTATCGCGTCTACCACAACTTGCACGATTAGTCAAAGACTACGGCTGCAGGGTGTCAGAAGCCATGCAGACGCAAAGCTTTCAATGCAGTTTCTTGGTTCCGCTGTTGTTGTTGTTTTGAGTATATGTAGGCAATTTTGCCATTTTTGTATCAATCGATGGTAGAGCTAAGCTCCCGACTGTAAAGTTTCAGCGACATTCTGGTTTCCTGGTTATGCCTCTGTGTTTGAGACTTCTTGGTTTATGACAACCAGTTCTTCCCTTTACATATTTGTTTCATCTCTTGCTGGAGTTTTCACAGTTGAATGATTCACGTGGATTATTGCAGTTATGTTATGATAAAGGATTTGTCGTGACATTTTTGTACTCTCTGGTTCTCTGTGTTTTAATGTAAAAGGGTTTTGCGTTTAAATACATTCTTCTCCAGTCTGTGATGGACCTGATGTTTATTATAGACCTTTGCACTCTTCTTGCATAAGTCTTCCACCTGCTCACCCTTTACTACGACTCACTGTTTGGAATTTATCAAGACCTCACTCGTTCATGCATGCCTGGTCTGGTTTCTGAGTTGATACAATGCTGTTTTGAGTTTTCCTCCATTTGATCACCCTTTAAACAAATCGTGACATTAAACTGATGGGCGTCGGGCTCTACTCCTGCTAGCAATCTAGGGGTGACTTCCGATAGCCAACACATTGCTTTCTGAATCAAAGTGCTATTTATGTTTTTGTTCTTATATCATTTCTGTGTTATTGTGGAGATTATGCTAGATATATTACAGTTATTCTACCATTATTAGCATTTTATTTTTGTTCTGCATATTTATTATATCTGGTATCTTGCAAGTGGTATTAGAGCACTTTCTTTGGCAGAAATTGTGGGATTTTTTTTTTCAAGGTAGAGATGTATTCCAGCGTCTTTAAGCCACAGAGATCTGTCGTTACATGTATAAACCCATGGTTGAGGGATTCATACATGCAAGAAATACAAGTGGTTCTTAAGTGCACATATGTTGGCCACCCTTGTAACCCTTGTTGGTACCCCTTCGAGTGGTAGCGCATTAGACAACACCTGTGTATGGATTGGCCTAGATTTCTTGAAGCCCTCTTTAGATAAATATATTGGCTACCAGACTGTTATAGTGTCACCAAGAACAACACTCGGGAAGATACTCTCTAGTACCTGGGTAGTCGGGTAGTACGGCTAAGGGTACGGTCTATCCTCCTTAGTTAGTGCTCTGAGATATTGGGTCGAGTACTACTGTTGGACCCCACATGTATATCAGAGAGCTATAGCATAGGGAAAACCCTTGTCTGTAGAACCCTTGAATACCTAACCCTTGGGGCACAGAAACATAAACAAATTAAAACAAACCAGATCTATTATCGTGCAACTGTGTTCGGGTTGTCAATTAAATACACATCTCTTTATGGTTAATCATTTGGGGATTTCATCACTGTAGTATTCTTCATACCAGAGTATAACTCTGCAGGTGTAAGAAAAAAAAAAGTCTGGAAATTGTTCCAGCATTATTTGAGACCTATTCCATTGGATTCATCTCTCCTCCCTTATCATATTCATCCATATCATTTTTTCGCAAAATTTTTGACCCCGCATGCCCCTTTTTAGTTCACCCATCCTCATGGCCCATACCCGTAGAAAAGACCTAGAATCTCGCTTCAACACCATGCAATCTAGTTTCCTCGAAACCCAAAAAGAAGTGAAACAAATCAGTGCTAATGTTGCCTCCATCGATTCGTCCATCAATGCTACCATAAATACAACCATGCAATCCTCAATGGAGGAAGTCAAACAAGAACTAACCACCCAGCTTGAATCTATCTTTCCATCACTCTGCACCAAAATGAAGATCCCTACAGATGACCATTTCTCTGAAGCACCTCCAAAGAATGAAGGCGAAACTTCCTCTCATTCCCATACCTTTCAGTCCCATCACTTTCAACGTGACATACGCCTTCTATGAGTGGACGTGACCAAATTTGATGGCTCGGACCCCACTGGTTGCATAACCCAAATGGAACATTATTTCTCTTTATACAACATTACAGGTGACTTGGCCAAACTCCGGTATGGTGTTCTCCATCTAGATCAAGAATGTTGGCAATGGTGGCAATGGAGAAAAGCTTCCCGTCAAGAGTATATTGCTTGGACCCAATTTGTGACTAAGCTTTATGAACGCTTTGACATGGACACCAACCATTTGGGTCGTTTGACAAAGTTGAAACATTCCAGAATAGTAGAAGACTTCATAGATTCCTTTTAGTGCCTGGCTTTTCGAACAGAGGGCATGACTGATGCTTACTTTCGAGAGTGTTTTATCAGTGGCCTCAAGGAGGAGATTCAGGCCCATGTCCTCATGGCTTGACCCTCGACTTGGGTGGAGGCTACTAAAAGAGCTAAAGAAGAAAAACAGGTTGTATCATCTCAAAACCGAAAACCCTCCTTTATCCTTCACCCTAAACCTGTCACTCCCACTACTCCCTCCGCCCCATTAAAAATCCAAAAATTGACCAAGGATGAAACTGATGAACGCCAACTCAAAGGCCTTTGTTATAATTGTGATGAAAAATATTTCCTGGGCCACAAGTGTGAGGAACAAAATCTTTTTATGGCCATCTCTAAGGATATTTTAGAAGAGGATGTTGAAACCCCCCTTGTGTCTGAGTCACCTAAAATCACTGACATAACCCCTCCCTCAGACCCTCCCGAAGTAGAACCCATCATTTCCCTCAATTCTCTCACTGGCTTTTCCGCTCCCCAAACCCTCAAGTTAATCGGTTACATCAAGCATCAGAAGGTTATCATTTTGGTTGATAGTGGAAGCACTCATAATTTTATTCATCGCCGCATTTCCCAAGAAACTCATTACTACATCCATGCAGTCAACAATTTCGAAATCATGATTGCCAATGGTGGTTCCATGAAATGTGGAGGGCACTGTGAAAATGTGCATCTCCAAATCAGTGACTACCACCTAAAATCCCATATGTTTGCTATCGACATGGATGGTTGTGACATTGTGTTGGGTGCAGACTGGCTAAGAACTTTGGGTCCCATTCTCATGGATTTTAAGGCATTAATCATGCAATTCAACCAAGAAGGCCACCAATATAAATTCCAAGGCATCACTGTTGGTTCACCTGAGGTCATTAGTTCCCATCGCATGGAAAAGATGCTCAAAAAAGGTCATTCTGGTGTCATTTCCCAACTCCATGTCATTCAAGCAACATAGACACCCCCGGTGCCACATGACCTCCAAGCCCTCCTTTCTAAACATCAAATGGTATTTTCCACTCCCCAAGGCCTCCCTCCTTCCTGCGATGTTCATGATCATTCCATTCCCCTTGTACCTGGAAACCTTCCTCCCAATATTTGTCCATATCACCACCCCTTTTCACAAAAAAATGAAATTGAGAAAATGGTCCAGGAACTCCTTAATGCAGGCGTTATCTTCCCTAGTACGATCCCTTACTCTTATCCTGTAGTCATGGTCCTGAAGAAAGAAGGTTATTGGAGAATGTGTCTTGAGTTCCGTGCCCTCAACAAACTGACCATTAAAAAAACAATTCCCATTCTTATCATTGATGACCTCCTGGATGAATTGAGTGGCGCGCAATTCTTTACTAAACTTGATCTTTGCTCAGGCTATCACCAGATACGTATGAAAGAGGCATACATTCCCAAGATGGCCTTTCCCACTCATGAGGGCCACTATGAGTTTTTGGTCATGCCCTTTGGCTTGTGTAATGTCCCCTCCACCTTCCAAAGCCTCATTAATCATGTCTTCCATCCCTTTCTCTGTCATTTGTCTTATTTTTCATTGATGATATCCTCATCTATATCAAAACCTGGACAGACCATCTTACTCATGTGGATCAAGTTCTCCATCTCCTCTCCCAGCACCAACTTTTCCTGAAATAGTCTAAATGTGCTTTTGGTGCCTCGGAAGTAGAATACTTGGGTCATATGGTTGGCAAGGATGGCGTCAGGGTGGATCCGAAAAAGATTGAATCTATGCAAGATTGGCTTCACCCAAAGACTCTCAAAATCTTGCGTGGATTTATGGGCTTAACAGGGTATTATCACAAGTTTGTTAAGAACTACGGAAAGATTGCAACACCTCTCACTGCTCTCCTCACAAAAAACTCTTTCACTTGGACTCCAACTGCTGCTCAAGATTTTCAAACCTTGAAGATGACCATGTGAACCACTCCAGTTATGGCCCTTCCTGATTTCAAAAAGACCTTTGTGTTGGAATGTAATGCCTCATGGAAAGGAATCGACACTATCCTTATGCAAAAGGGTTGACCTTTGGCCTTCACCAACAAGCAACTGTCTGAAAGGAATCTAGGCAAACCCATTTATACAAAGGAAATGTTAGCTATTATGCATGTCCTTGATCTGTGGTGCCCTTATCTCTTGGGGAAACGCTTCCAAATCAAGATCGTCCATCAAAGCCTCAAGTACTTTCTGGAACAATGCATTTCCTCCTAGGAGCAACAAAAATGGGTGACTAAGATCTTTGTTTATGATTATGAGATCATTTACAATAAGGGAAAAGACAATGTAGTGGTGGATGCACTGTCCCAAAAAATATGAAGAAGAAGGATCCCTTTTTTCTCTTTCCTTCATTGTACCCGATTGGCTCCAAGTTGTGCGCCAGGAATGGCTTCAAGATCCCAAAAGTTTGCATCTGATCCAGCAATTGCAAACCAAGGCTCCAGCTCCCCCAGGGTACTCTTGTCTCCAAGATGAGCTTCGATACAAAGGTCATTTGTATTTAAGTAAACAATCAAAGATTAAATCCATGGTACTTTCTGAGCTTCATGCTACTCCCATAGTGCGGCACTCAGGGTTCACCAAAACATATGACAGAGTCAAACGTTCTTTTTTCTGGGATGGTATGAAACAGGAAATCTGTAATTTTGTCGCTGAATGTGAGGTGTGTCAACGCAACAAGGGAGAAACAGTCAAATCTCCATGTACACTAAAACCACTTCTGATTCCACCGGCTATTTGGAAGGATATCTCTATGGACTTTATTACCGGCTTACCCAAATCAGGGAATAAATCAGTCATAATGGTGGTTGTGGATCACCTTTCCAAGTATTCTCATTTATGCGCTCTTCAACACCCATTTACTACATCCACGATGGCTCAACTTTTCATGGACCAGGTCTTCAAGCTTCATGGCATGCCGCACTCTATTGTTTTTTATCGTGACCCAACTTTGACAAGAAATTTTTGGCAAGAACTGTTTAAGCTCCAGGGCACCCAATTGCATCTCAGCACAGCTTATCATCCCTAGAATTATGGTCAAATGGAAGTTGTCAACAAGTGTTTGGAAACATATCTGAGGTGTTTTTCCTATGAAAAACAACATCAGTGGGCTCAATGGCTACCCCTAGCCAAATGGTGGTACAACACTTCCTACCATACAACTACTCGCATAACTCCTTTTGAAGTGGTATATGGATAGAAGCCACCTTCAGTTCTCTCATACTTACTGGGTACCTCGAAGGTCTAGGTGGTTGACCAAACACTTATAGTTCAAGAGGATATTCTTCATACCCTTAAAGAGAACTTGGTCATGGCACAAAATTGTATGAAGCAACAAGCAGGTCAAGGTCGCTCTGAATGTGTTTCTTCAACTGTAACCATACAAGAAAACTTACCTCAAGGCTGAGCATTGTCAGAAACTAGCACCCAAATTTTATGGCCCTTATACAGTTCTCAAGCATGTGGGACAAGTCACATATCAGTTAGCTCTACCCAGTTAGTCGAAGCTACATCCAATTTTTCATGTCTCATGCTTAAAGAAGGTGATTGGAACTAGGTGCCAAATTCAAACCAACCTTCCCGAGTTAGCTGAAGAAGGATCCATTTGGCTATAACTAGAAGCATTTTTGGACCAGCATGAGCATCACCTACTTCATAGAACCATCAAGGAAGTGCTAGTCTAGTGGAAAGATATGAATCTAGCAGATGCCACTTGGGAACAAACTACCATTCTGCAACAGTTTCCACATCTCAAGCCTTAAGGACAAGGTTGTTTTTAAGGGGGTGAACATGTTAGGGTCCTAACCTGCACATAGGTAGATCAATATATTTGGATGTAATAAAGGTCAATATTAATAAGGCCTTTCAATAAAATAGAATAAGGTGTATGTAAGAAGACCTAATAAAATCTTCCACTTCTAGAAGGATCTTCCTCTAGATGCTTCTCTTGATAGACATATTTAGTATAAATAAGGGTCGAGGGTATGAAAACCCTATCTTAGAGATTATTGTAACAGAGCACTACTCGATTGGAGGTTGCCCCCTTGAAGAGGCCTGTGAACATTTCTTTCTGAATCAAAGTGTTATTTCTGTTGTTGTTCTTATATCATTTCTTTGTTATTGTGGAGATTATGCTGGATATATTACTATTATTCTGCCATTACTAGCATTTTATTTATGTTCTGCATATTTATTATATCTGGTATCTTGCATAAACGTTGGACTACGTGCACGACAACCAAAGCTATCTTTTCAACGTGCGATTAATTACATTCAGGATGGACTAAATTTCGACTGAGATAGTATATGATGTGCTCACAAAGCTCATCATCCTCTTGAACTAGAACCATACCAATGGTCTCTTCAGACGCGTGATATACAACAAGTAATCTCTACTATAATCAGGAGATTTCAGTAGTGGGGCCGATACCAAGTCTTTGTTTAAAGTGTCAAAATACCGGTGGGATCGCTAATCCCAGATAAACGATGTGTCTTTCTTCAATAGGCGCATGAAACCCTTAGTGATATTGGCATAATTCACAATAAACCAATGCAAAAAGTTAGCTTTCCCCTGTAAACCTTGAATTTGTCTAATCGTGTGTGGGGGAGGCAACTGAAGAATTGCCTCAACCTTAAGTGGATATACCATGATCCCTGTCTCGGAGACTAAGAATCCTAAGAGATGGCCAGATCTAACGTAAAAGATGGATTTATGAGGATTGAGTCGGATTATATAGTAGTGACATATTTCAAAAACCAGTTGAAGGTGTGTAGCATGATTCACTCTCTTGCGAGAGTGAGCAGAAAGATCATCGAGGTAAGCTTTGAATATGTGTTTGAGATCATGAAAAGTGAAATTCATGGCTCATTGGAAGGTTGCTTCGGCATTTTTCAGGCCGAAAGGCATTTTCTGGTATGCAAATGTGCCCCAAGGACATATGAATGTCATCTTATGTTGGTCTTTGGGTTTGATTTGGATTTGGTTATAGCCTGAAAATCCATACATAATGAAAATATTTCGCTTCTCACACACTCATCGAGAATTTGATCAATGAAAGGCATGGGGAAGTTATCTTTAGAAAAGGCCTTTTTTAGGTCATGAAAGTCCATACAAATGCATACGATTCCTTGCTTTTTATTCACAGGAATGGGGTTGGATACCCATTAAGTCAAGGGAACTGGGTAGATAAAGCCAAAATTAAGTAGCTTCTCTACCTCTGCCTTAATAGTGGGGGCCTTCCTAGGATTAACATCTCTAAGACATTTTCGAACGGTTTTATCATCCAGGTAAGTCCTAATATCATGTTTGACAATACGGGGGTCGATCCCTGGCATCTCTTCATATGACCAAGCGAATACGTCTCGAAATTCTTTGTAGAGGTTGGTGTAGATCATAATCTCTTTTGGCGAACAATTTGCACCTACATTTACATTTTCTATCTTTCCAGGGGTATGAGAGATATCGATCTAGACAATAGGAGAAATACTCGCCATATTCCTTTCGACATAAATGCCATGTGTATCAAGTGGAACTACGGCGTGGCCGACTATCTCACTCAGGGTAGATCTAAAATCATCTTGATCAATTCTTTCAAGACTTGGGAGAAAATAAGATCGATGATGCATATCATCCCAAGGTATCTCAGAAACATTCATGGTTTCAAGGATGGCTTCATCCTAAGGCAAAGTATCATTTAATAAATCATGTATTGATGGACTCACCACATTTACGAAGTCGGAGAAGGTAGGGACCAAGGGTCACTAAAATAAGAAGTGCGGAAAGGGATGGACTTCTCTACTCAAGCGAGTGTATTGGACATGGCGTAAATGTGGTGAGTCAGTGCCGAGAAGTCGAAAGTACCCATGAGGGAAGAATACATTCCGACACCGATATTCTTAGTTGATGGTTGAGAATTGTCGACCATAGGGATCGACGGTCCAAAAGATGTGTTTGGGCTAGATTACTCAAAGGATAACAGGTCGATCATCACAATCTCCCCCTGATGAGGAAAACAAAGCATGTGGAAAACAGAAAATATGACGATGACCATAGAATAAGTCCAATTGTGACCTAGTAATAGGTTATAATCGAGAGGTGCATCAAATACCTCTATTTCCACCTCTACCATCTTCCCACCTAACTGGACCGGAAAGGCGAGGAGAATACCATGAGGGCGAAAGGAATGACAGTCGAATGCAGTCAACATGGTCGATGACTTTGAAAGGGTTGGAGAACCGATAGCTTTCCAACAAACTAAGGACATCACGCAAGTGGCATCACCTTCATCAACGATCGCTCATTTGATGGTATATTTAGAATACTCCATGTGGATTTGGAAAGCCACATGGTAGGGTAAGTGAGGCTTCACATATGTGACATCAAACTTGATGATCTTCGAGACACTAGGTTCTAGAGATCCTAAGGCAGAGAGTAAGGCATTCCTCTATGATGGACATGTCTGGAGTACCTCCAAAGTAAACATCGTGCAAGGTGTTTGGCCCAGATCCTCAACAATAGAGTAGTTATGGGCATCTCTAGCATTAGGGTTATGGGTAGAGTGCTTGAATACTCCTTTCGAAATATGAGGTGGTGGCTCTGGTTTCTCAATCTGTAAATTCATCTCCAGGGTGGGAGGAGGAGCTTCTAGGCTGGTACTATCTTTTGAAGAGCTATAATCTTTAGAGTGAGTGGCTATATCGATTTTTGCGTCGACCATATTTATACAAACACGATTGCCATCTTGTGGTGGTGGGTTTTGACTCCCACTAGGCACATTTCCGGTTTTCGAAGAACTCAAGGCTAAGTGTTGGTTGTGAGGAAAAGGATTCGTTAGCACAGCGGGTGGAAGATTAAAAATCCTCTTAGCCTCCGCAAGTTTGGGGCATAAGTGTGTAAGGCGATCATCAGTACAAAGTTTACAAGGAAACTTAACCTTAAACTTTCCTTTCTTTCCCTCTCCAGGATTATCATTCTGTTTTTCATTATTATTCTTGTCCTTGGGTTTATTCTTCCCACCTCTCTGATTATTTCGACCTTTTCATTCAATCCCATCTGGTTTCTGGCCACCATTTGGGTTTTTCGATGACTTCACGGAATGTACATCCACCGATTGGGTGGGTTTGGAGGATCAAGATGAAGCTGGTCCTTCGACAAACTTCATTGTCAAGTCTGCATACTTTACATTGGTGGACCTGACAATGCCATCAGCATGGGGCCCATGACTCTGTCTAGGATCATGAGTCGACCGCAGTGCATCGGGAAGAAGGTGGTATAACATCCTAGACTGAGCATAGATCAAATCGAATTGTTGGGCTCTAAAAATGGCCTCTTCCTCACTGAAGACCTTGGAAGTAGAAACATCCTTTGAAATAGAAGCGTGAAAAGACTTTAAAAAACATTCTAAAAGAAAGGTCGGGGGTATGGGAGTCTTAACTAACCATCTTCACCTATGCCATTCCTGGATTTGGTCCAAAATATGAATGCCGATACCCTGGCATAAAGTTGACAAAAGTTCAAGGCCAGCATCATAACGAATGAGTAGTTGAAAATGGTTAAGAAAGGCTAGCACTAGCTGTTGAAAAGACCCATATGTCCTCCTAGGTAGCTCAATATACAATTGTAAAGCAATCCTGATAAGAGTGCACTGAAACAATCATAATCTAATAGAATCGTGATTCAAAGAATTCGATGAGCACCAGAGGTGAAAAGTAGTGACGTGATCACCAGGGTCCTCGCCATTCTTACCCTCAAACTTTGGAATGTCTGACGAAAGCTTGGTGGGGACAGGGGGGCATGTGGGATCATGACTTACCGGGTTGTTCATTAGTTTAGACAAATCTGGCAGATTAAGCGTGGCCAGAAAGGGAATACCGGGTTATGACACCTAAGCCCATCCTCCCGCAAAACACTGAGTATTAGGAGCTGAGTTCCATCTAGGATTCTGGTAAGGACCAAAACCTTGTCTAGAATTAAAAGACCCTCCTTCGAGAGGATTCATAAAATATGGATTGGGCATCATTCCAACAGGAATGTTCTGATAAGGGTTATGAAAAATTCCCCTAGTTGGATTAGCTCCAAACGGAGGGTTGTTAAAATTTCCCCCAATTGGATTAGATCTAGATTGGGGGGTGTCCAAAACATAATACTGACCTCCTCCAGGTGGGAATCCGGAGGATTGAAGTGGATTTGTTATGCCAAAATTATTGGTTGAATTCGACACCGAGGGGATAGGGATATAGGGTGGAACTTGTCTGCCATCTTGGTTGTTCCATCCAACCATAGAAGGATTAGACCTGGGGTTAAGGAAGGGGACACTTCCTACATTAGGATTCTCTTGGGGAACATGAGATCTACCAAATGGAAAGGGAGTGTAAGGAGGTGTAGTGCTCCTAGGTCCAAGGCTGGCGTTATGTCCAACAACTAGGATGGAAGTCGAAACCTATGAAGTGAAACTCAGAATACCATAAGAAAATGGACTAGTAGACATGGGGATGTTTTGAACATTGTAACTCGACGAGTAGTCAAAACCCCCAAAAGGGTTAGAGGCAAGAGATGAATCATTGACTATGCGTTGAGCCATAGTACCGATGTAGGCCTTTGACACTGCAACTGTAGTGGCTGCAGGTGTCGAAGGAGTGCAATTAACTATAGTGGGATTGTGAGTTGATGAACTCCCAGTGTTCTGAAGAATAGACTCAGTACTCATCCTTGTGGGATCACAAGTCTGAAAAGTGGATGTGTGTGTAACACTCCCGATAACTCTACGCCTTTTAGAAGGAAATAGCTCGAAAACCGGTGGTAACTGTAACAACCGATGAGACTTGTGAGGAAGTTGGTCCAACTCCATGATGAATTATGACTCTCAACAAATAAAAAGATATCCTAAGGTCAAATATTAATGAAAGATCATACCAAATATTCAAACGGCCAATATGCATGCAAACAAGCTAAATTGGTTGAGTGGCCTCCCTCGTTAAAGAAGGTATGCCTCATCCAGGAGGGACCTGAGATTCCCTGCTAAAGTTTGGAGGTAACAGAATCAGTTATAAGTGCCCTTGTAGGATTAAAAACCAATTGGTAAGATCCCCCCAGAGAGGTAATCTTCCATAAAGTTTTGTGTTTTCTGACCCCTATCTGACCCAGGATACAAGCAGAATAACCCCTACAAGTAACCTATGATAAACCTAAGTCAAGAAACTAATCAACCACTGTATAACCGATGCACAGGTGAATAGTTGTAAGTTTGGATTACCATATGGGTAGGGTAGCAAAGCCCAAAACCTAGATAGTACCACCTCTCACAAAGGTATAGATACTATCAAGATCCCCAAATACGAATAAATCCACAAAAATATCTCTAATGCTAGGTGAGTATCCAGGGGTTATCCCTTCAACAAACTTCACGTGAACTCGTTCTTAACTCAAGTGTGAGTGGAGCCTCCTAATATTACCAATTATACAATGGATTTCTCAACTCCCTATCTCAGACACATATGTTGATTTAATTTCCGTGGAGAATTTTACTCACAAAATCCTATCCCAAGGCACTAAATCCTAGGCTAGTTTGTGCACCCTAAACAATAAAATTGTTACTAATCAATTTTAGTTTAAAGCATAAATTTTATTGGTCGTGATTACTCAAAAAGGTATGGAAATGAAACTCATGGTGTTATGACTTTGCATGAAAATAAAAATAGATATAATCAAAGCCTAACTTTAACTTTTCAGTGAATGATATGCTAAATAAAAATAATGCAATATTCAATTTTAACTCTGCAACTCAGAAGTAAAATGAAATCTTTTGCTAAATGTGCTAAGATAATGATAAAGGTTCCAAGACAAAAATACCAACAAATGGAAAATACCTATTTTTTTGTATTTTCAATGTATTAAAAATAAAATGCATGGACTAATAAGCAACTTGATATACCAATTCTACTTTGTATAAAAGAAATCACTCAAGCACAATACCAATCAGCTAAGAAGATAGCCCAACTACCAAGGACAAATCAAAAATGGAAAACAAAGAGAAAGATGTCGCCCAAAAATTCAACTCCAAACAGGTTTTTTGTCATCCCAGATAATCTCAACAGGCACCATAGAGATCTAAGAAGGCTCAGTGATCCTCAAAAACTACCCAGTAGTCACTAAACCAAGAAATAAATCAAGGGGAAGTGGTATATGCAATTGTTCAAGAGAAAAGGGCGTATATACACCTCTTGCAGTGGAAGAACAAGCGTGTATACGCGGATGTCAGGGAAAAAAGGGCGTATATCTTTTAAAACAAGGCTAGGCAAGGGTAAAAGGATGAAAAAATCAGACCTAGAGTGAACAAACTCTGTCCAACTGTGATACGACAAGAAACACAAAGGAAAAAGAGCAATGTAAGAAGAAAAAATACTTCAACCCTTAGAAGGAAGAACTTCCCCAGTGGAGTCGCCAATTCTATTACAAGGGAAAAACTCTCTATGGCCAAGTGTTACACATTATTTTCATCATCCCTATTACTGTTAATGATGTAAACCTCTCTGTAGTCTTCAGAGGGGTCAGTGGCCTAAGTTCCTGAAGAAGGAATGGAGAAGAACTTTTCCTGAGAAAAGAAGTTGCATTTTTCTTTGTAAAAACCCTATAAAAAAGGAAGTTCCCAGGTTGATATATAGGCAGGGTGCGAGAATGCATGATTCTTGCAGGTTGCACCATAGCTAGGTTGCGAGAGGTTTGCAGGTTGCTCTATAGGAAGGGTGCAAGAATGCTTACACATGGGAAAAATGAGGGTTTTCTCGAATCTTCTAGAACAAGAAACTTCCATGGTGAGGTGGTATTCAAATGATTTGGATCTTACTCACTTTCATGATTTAGTGGGATCATCCTAACCTCCTCACCTTATCCTCTTCAACTTATAAAAGGAGAGGAGCTCTTATGGAGAAAGTTAGCTTTTGGAGTTTGGAGCTTTTGGATTGGGCTAAGTTGGATTTGGCTTGGAATTATTAGCTTGGTTAGGGTGGTTTTGAGTTTTGCCTTTGTCAAGATAGATTGTGAATAATATCAGATCTGTGATCTCAGAATTCTTGGAGTGAAAGTGTGTGGGGAACAAAGGACAGTTGGAAGGGACCTTACGACATCAAGGCCATGGTTGTAATCTCTCTTTCACATTTAAT
>JZKD02S1656680.1:182561-195936 GCA_000966675.3 Picea glauca
TATATATATATATATATATATTTGGCTCTGGATTTATCAAAAATGGGTTGATAAGTCTGCATAGGGAAATGGAAAAAGGCCCTCTGTGCAAGATAGGAATGGTGAGGCAAATCTTGCTATAACACTTGGTCAAGGGCCAACACCTTATGCCACATAGGTATTGACATTTTTATACCTGTCCTAGCTACTAGCACCCTCTATGATATTACCTCATCAATGGTGCTTTATGGGAAATTTTAAAGCCCCCTTTACAATCTTTTTCCAACCACCTTCTCATAGTCATCCTTTTCTTGACATTTTCCATCATTGGTAATTGTTTTCGTCAACAATTCCAATTTATTTCTACACATGACATACATCATAAATATGTTAGTCGTCATGTAAAATAAAAATGCAAGTATCATATATTTTAAGTCAATAAAACATTTGTCATATATGTCCTAGCATATCTGAATGCACCTCATAACATTTTCCTTAATGCTTCCATGAGTGTGACATAAGAAATTCTAAATTGTTTCCACAGTCATACAACCATCATCATTATGGTGTCAAAACATTTAATTTCATCAGCATACCATCTTTCGCGTCCCGAAGAAAAACATAATATAAAACAAGAAAGGAGTTAAGGATATTCCCTTTTCCAAACTCCATCTACATAGCCTGGGACCTTCAGTTCAAATGGGTTATTTTCAAAGGCCTCACTGCCTATTTTTAATATGGCTTCAATCAAGGGTATTCATTCAAAATTACTTACTTAGTTATTCTGCTTTCTCTAGGTGTACTCGTTTCCACAACTATTCTTTAATCCTACGACCCCATTAAACAATCCATAGTTCTTAAGGTGAGAAAAGTGTTCCTCCTTTTCTCCTTCTTTTCTTATGAAATATACTTCTTATTATGATCTTCCTTCTCTTTTCGTTGAGTAGCCTCGGTTAGGCTCACCCTAAATCTTAGGATACATCAACATTCTTTAATAGCAAACCAGTTTTTCGTAATGATCCATGACCCCATGCACATTTCACGTTACCATTCAGTTATCAGAATGTTCTGCACTCATGGGTTAGTTTTCCACTCATATATTTTGTTTTAGAATGTAATCCAAGATTCTTATATAAATAGGGTTGTATCCCACTTGTCAATTCTCAACAATCATTAAGGTTGTGACACTGTTCTCCTGACATAGTCTTCACATAGTTCCTCCACAGGGAACTCCTTCAACAGGAAACTTCCTTATTTCATATCCTTCTCTATTTAGGATGGCCTCAACCTTGAGTTAGATTCGGTTGTTTACCAAATATTCCATAAGGAATATAAACATGCATCTTTTTTATGCATACAATTTATTTTTCCACACATATTCCTTGTTTTTCTAACATACATCCATGATGCACTTAACCACATGCATAATTATAAATCATTTAACTTATGATGGTTCACAATTGTTCTCAAGCAATCCTCAAAGGCTTAATCATGTTTCCTTTCATCATGACAATGGATCATCCTTGCTCATTTACTCTTCCATCTATTTATACTAGGATTTCTCAAGGGAATGGAACACATTCCCCTCAAGCTACCATTCAAAACCAATATTTCATGACTCCTTAGAATAGATTTAGACATGCATCCATGGTATTCATTCAATCTTGGCAAGTATAATTCTTGCCTTATATATCACTCGTCAAGGAAGAGATATTGTACATTTAGCTTACATATATTCTTACATCATACATGTGTGTCACTTGCACATTTAATATCATTCATACCTAGCCCAAAGATACATCATGCAAGCTCATTGCTTGCACCCTTTCCATGTCATACATGCACATGGACACATCATACTTATAGATCCTTCTCCCATGAATATTACTTCCATTCTTAGTACAAGTTCCATAGAGATACTCAACATAGAGATTTCCTCTCGTTTGGGAGCTTACAATGATTCTCATGCCATCCACATGGCCAATTTAACAGATCTAATCATAACTATGTCTCTATTTCCATATGAAAACAACCAACAAGAAATTATTATTGCCTCTAGTTTTATAAGATGACTCAAAAACACAGAAATATTATATGGGCAAATCCAACAGTTCCCCAAGGCAACAAGACAACTTGTCAAGCTTCTCTTTTATGCCTTAAACCATTCTTGGTCAACAAATTTATACAAGGGAATATTTTCCTAAACTCGATCCTTCAACTATATAATTAGACCAAGCTATTTCCATATGGTTATCATCCACCTATGGATGTCAATCTGACCCATTAGAATTCTAGAAGTGCCCCAAAACCCAGATACATTTTCAAATTATGTTACTTACTAAGTAATCTAGTTCAGAACTCGAAAGTATCTTTAGGTCATAATTAGTCTTAACCATTACACCTAGAATTCTTCCTAATTTTCAAAAATAGTCAAGGATGGAGCTCACTCTCCTCCTCCTACAATAATTCTCACATATTAGTTTCCTATCCACCAAGGAAGGGAGGCTCTTGTGATTTATGTTGATTAAGGTTGGTTGGCATTGATGTCAACCCTTGAAGAAGGCCCCGCAACACAAAGGTTTGGGTAATGGACCCAATATTGTTCGATGTAAAGATGACGCATTATTGTCTTATCATGTTTGATAAGAATTAAATATGGATGAACTCCAAAGTGGTCCCCTTATGGTGAAAGCCCTCACGGGAAGACACTTTGTAGAGTAAGAGAACCCATGCTTAATTGTGGAATAATGAGATGAAGTAAAATGAATTTGTTAGGTAAACTATCCTAGATGGATATTTCTTACCATTCCATTTTCGCTGGTATGTGTATCGTCACATAACTCCTCACGGTTAGAGAGTTATGGCCATGAGAAGTTGGAGACCCCGGGTTTGGGTAATGGACCCAAGTTTGTTCGATGGATAATGGTATGAGTTATGATATATTTTCAGATAATACTATTCTATATGGATAGTACATGTCATTTCATTTATGGTGGTATGTGGAACATCACATAACTCCCCGCGGTTTGAGAGTTATGGCCTTACGAAGTTGGAGGACCCTCATATGTCATCTAGAATCCCAAAAAGGTCAAAGTAGTCAAAATGGTTTAAGATATTTTAAAAGGTAAATAATAAACTGAAGTAATGAGTGTATTGTAATTCAAAGTGAATACAAAATAAATTATTTCAATAATAAATTTAATGGATAAATTAGAAGTGGGTTAACCCTAAAATAAGGAAAGTGGGGCCAAGTGACCTAGAAGATGTTTTTAAGGAAGCTACTTGGAGAGTATAAATAAGAGGCAAGGCTCTCTCATTTTAAACAAAGTTGAGAATATTGAATATCTATAGGTTTTTTAGGTAACCAAGGATATGTAAGAATAAATTTTGAGGGAAGGTGAAGAAAAGAGGGTTGAAATTCAAGGAAGGATAAATTCTTTTGATGGTGCTTTCTAAGGTATGTTATTTACAGGTCATCTCACCATTTTCGCTATAACTTTTTTTTCTATAATGATTCAAACCACGAAATTGCTATGTCATTGATAAAACATATCCAAGTATCTGTGGTAAAATATTCAGCTTGTGGGTCATTGTATTTTTGGAGTTACACTCCATGGAAAATAGGGTTTGTGGCTAGTCTTGAAACTAGTCAAAAACAGGTGTTTCGGGTAAAAAAATCATAACTTCTTCATAAAATATCAAAATTATTTGAAATCAAATGTTTTGGTTAGTGTACTACGTTTAGTATGCTATGTAATAGTTTCTGATCAATTAAACAAACATTCTGTGTGGGGCACTCTCTACAAGGTCTCTCTCTAGAATAAGCCAGAATTCAGAAAGGTGTGCCATTTTTGCTATAACTCCTTTTCTGAGAGGTTCCAAGTAGTGAAACCTGGAGGAATTTCATAAAAAATACTAAATAACATTGTATATCAGTTTCATATATTTATACATTGCAGGTACAAATTTGTGATTACTTCAAGTTAGGGTTGTTGACTAATCCAAAACTAGGCATGTGAGACTAAAGAAAAGTTTGATGAAAATGATAGTCTCTTGTTGTTGAAGTTAAGGAATGTTTGAAAGAATGTGATCATATACACTAGGTCTATTACAGAGCTACAAATCAGATTTGGATGATGAAATTGATGAGGGATTTTGGTTGAGGTACATGGTTGAGACAAGTAGTTGATGAGTTGGCACATACATGAGGTGTATAGTTGATGATGTTGGTAAATATTGATGATTCATAGTTGATGAGTAGTTGACACATGATTGGTACAAACTTGGTACATGGTTGGATGTACTTGTTTATGGTACAGGTTGATTACAGGTTATTTGATACAGGTTGGTGCATGGTTGATGCACTTGTTTATGGTACAGGTTGAGGTATAGGTTGATGCATGGTTCATATTTATTGGTACAGTTTTACAATGGTATATCTCATAGTGACAGGTTGATAGTGGTTCCATCATTCTACTTCTACTTCAGGGTGGTAGGACGGGGCAATGATAAGTGGTTTTAGACACCTTTTGGTTGTAGCCTGTTGGCCCTCGACCAAGTTTTGAGGAATACTTGGTCATAGTTGACTGTTTGGTACTTCGACTACCTATCAAAGACGGAGCGCATGGAAAAGCGGGGATCACGGGATCTCTCCACCTTTTGTGGAACCTTTTTGAGTTTTTTGGGGGAATGTTGTAATGGGAAAGGGATGTCGGCCCTTGTTTAGGTCTTTTTCTATGTATAAATAGAGATCTAGGCCATGTAAGAAAAGAGGCCCTGTCTAGTGGATGTCTTAGTGCATAAGTTGGATCTATGTGATCAAAAGTCTGTGTGACTGTAAGAGCTCTATGCATGCTATAATAGTGTTGAGTGCACAGAGTGTGAGAAGGCTTAGTTCTTGGATCTACCCGTAGAAAGAGTATCTAGCGAGCTACGCAGATCTCTTGTCCTATGTGGGGTATGATCTTGGAGGCTTAGTGTTGTAACTGCTTGACCAAGATAATATAAAGAAGACTTTTTAGACATAGCCCTAGGGTGGGGCTGAACCACAGTAACTCTGTGTATTGTGTTGATGTGTTTGTCTCTTTCTTCCTAAGTGCTTTGATGTGTTTAGATAGATCTATTGATGCTTTGTGATTATGATATATGAATGCATGATAGATATGATACATAAGATGCTAAGTGCTTAATCTATTGAGTATAACTTGTTTATCATTTCTAAGTGCTAGATCTGAGTAATTACTGCGATGCTCTATGATTTCTTCTAAGTGTATTAATGAATGTATGTTAGGAAATAACTGATGCTAAGTGCATTGTAAGAAAGATAATCACATATTTGTGTCCCAGCTAAGGTTGCAGACACCTTAGTCCTTCAACCACCCCTTCCTCTACATCGGGTGAGACTTCATCTGCTTCGCAGGTGTTGCCGAAAGGGACGGTAGTTAGGGATTTGTTGGTGCACTCTTGAGCATTGAACCCTGGGTCTGCCCCTATGCCAACAAATGGTTCTATTGTTGGGACCTAGAACTATGATTGTTGGGAACTGAAGAAGAATAATCTTTGTGTGAAATAATCTCTATGCGTAGATCTATTTCCCTAGTGCACAATGTTGTATTTGACCTGTGAAGCTTTGTCACAAGAAAGAAAGGTCATATCTGAAGAAGAGAGGTCAGATCTGAAGAAAAAGAAGTCAGATCTGTGAAGAAAGAGGTCAGATCTGCAAGAAAAAGGTAAGATCTGTAAGCTCTATTCTTTGATAAAGGTAAGAATAGTTAAAAGTCTTAGATCTAGAAGGTTTATGCTCTGTAGAAGTAAGATAAGTGAAATTTTTTGTTTCTAAAGCATGGATCTAGGTATGTTCGATAGATTCTATCCTAGCTTCAAAACTAGGGAATTAATAGATGAAAGCAAGTTTGATATGAATAGATCTAATAAGTATAGTGATAGATATGTTATACCTATGCATAGAAATAATTTTGGGACTAACCAATGGATGCAAGATCCTAGAAAGAAATTTTTGTAGGCTAATCGTTATGATCCTAGCATACAGTACCTGAAAAGTTGGGGATCATTGAAGAGAAAGAAAGGATTAACTCTTTGTTACAATTGCAGAAGGCTCATACATCTTGCTAAGGAATGCCCTGGGTGAAGACCCAATTGTCTTTGTTGTAAGGATATGGACCATGAAGTATTGGATTGCCCTAGAATGATTTCTAGGCTTGAAAATATGAATATAGAGCAAGCAGGAGATCAAGAGACCAAGATTATAGAAAAAACCTAGAAAGAATCAGAAAAGATATTTCTACAGATGAGAGATACCTTGAATGACCATCGACATGTTAGGCTATCAGATATCTTCAAGAAGAAAGAACATATCGAAGTGAGAATATCCGACTTCGACATTGACTATGTTTTGGATGAAGAAACACAGGTGAACATTATGACAAAAGGAACCTGGAAAGATATAGGAAGCATTGACATGACCCCTTCATTAGGAGGAATAGGGTTATTCAGAGGAAAGTTGGTAAACCTATGTGGAAATATCACTTAGATATTTATGAATACTCATGGAGCTTCGATAGAAGAATATTTTGAGATTGTTAGGTTCGTGGAGGACAACGTCCCGTTTACTATGTTACTTGGTAAGCCTTGGATTGAGAAAGAACAAGCTAGAAAACAAGAAGAACAAAAGGACCTAGAACAACAGAGACAAGAGTTAAGAGACTTCATGACTAGAAGGATCACGTAGTTGATTGAAGAATGGGAGAATAGATCAAGGGTTCTTGACCCTAGGAGATTGGATGACGAAGTTGAAAGAACGCTAGAAGAACCCCAGAGGACCGAAAAATATGTTGGACAAGTAATACCCATGGATCTGAAGAAAGAATCTCAACACTGCGAAGTTACCATACCAAGAGAAGAAAAGAATCAGAATGAAAAAAGGATGATCGAGATGAAGCTCACTGGGAAGAAGGCTAGAAAATGCATGAAGAAGAAAGCGAAGTTGGAGAAATTATAGAACATTCCAGAAGAAACCTCGCAGAAGGAAAACATGTAGAATTTGAGCTTCACTGGGATAGCAGAACAATGACATATGTCACTTCGCCATGTCGAAGTAATATAGCCATTAGAATATGATATACCCATTCTGTTGATGGCCCGAATGGATCGAAAGAAAGTTATGACCTGCTACCTGACCATTAGACTACACCATAACGGAAATATCAAGAGTTAATGGACCCTCCTATCTGTTGCAAGCAGTCTATTACAGCTTTACTTACTTATTCCGTCGCGCCAGGCCCGGAAGACACTTTTTCCAATTCAGAACTTGAGCTCACAAAATACCCTCATTGTGGAATAGGGACTACCCCACCTTGCTCTCTACTCAATTATGATACCTTCATCACATTGACAATCCTAGAAAGTGATCCTGAGCTTACATGTCTGACAATATTAGTGCAGTAGAAGAATCGGTGAGAGAAGTACTCGCTAGCTTAAGAACCGAAAGAGTTATGTTGGAAAGAGGAATTTCCATCGAAAGTCCAAGCCTCGTCATCAAGAGGAGTAGAAGATTCTCCATCCACTACTTGAGTTGGACCATCCTGACAGACCGTCGAGAAATGTACTAAACATAGAGATGACATCGTGAATTCCAAACTGATCCTGAGAATCTTACCCTCTTACATACCTCCTCTGAAAGGTGAAATCAACTGTGACAGTGTGTCGCAATATTACGACTATCCTATGATCATTGTGTACCTACCGAAGGGAGTGCGTGTAGTTCGCACTGAGAAGACCAAGCTCGCAACATTGAAGTTTTGAGACTTCAACCTTGGTGACTAGAAAGCCTACAGTATGCTTGCCCCACACACGTATCTGATGATGAAAAAGGGGAAGAATTCCAATATTGTCCCTCAGTAATGGACGATGAACCTCACGCAGTCCACCTTACTTAATGTAATGAATATTCCACACACTGGCAGGCACTAGGAGGTGACGCTTGCGTAAAATTGCTACTGGCGAGCTACCATGGAGGATATCTCTAGTTGAAACAGTGTATAACGATTGAGCCAGAACTGATCAATCAGATCACCAGGTTGAGCATGCAGGGTCCTGACCCGCAAGACTATTACCCTGGAAAGACCGTAGATCGTGCTCTTTCAAAGAAGATTAAAGAGGCCTATGGAAATGTTGAAAAAGGAGCATGAGGTTACAAGGTAACCTCTATTGACAGTGGCACAATTCCCCTTGCCTGTCAGATGATCGCAGGAAAGTTAGTCTGCAAGAACAGACCGACGCAAGTATCTGGGTTTGTAGTTGATCTCGTAGGAAAATGCATAGAAGGAGTCCAAATGAACTGGTTGAAGTACTTAGCAGATCAACTTGGATTGGATTGTAGAGAATTTCAAGACTAAGGATATGAGTTCCACTTCAGCTGGCTTCTCATCCTGATCGTCTTCATAGCATGGGAGATGCTGGAGGATGTCGTTTTTCCTGAAACCCTACCATTTGAACCATTGGCTACGAAGTTTGGTACATTATGATACACGATAGATATGAACAGGCAATGGCAGTCGAATACCCTCCTTCATAGATACTACATCCAGTTGAAGATCGTGATACAAGCCACACCTCGCATTACTCTGAACACACTCTACAGATTCAAACCCTTAATGAAGTTCAACATGGACTGCCACTTCATATACCTAGCTCCATGCGCTGATGAGCACCAGGAATAGTTGCAGTCCTATTATAAACTTACAGAAGAAGACCTTGAAGACATCACCAAGGAATGGTCAACGAACCTCCTTGTTGCAGCAGATCCAGTGGATATTTCAGATATCAGCAACCCAAAAGCTGTGCAGGACACACCTGGGCCCAATAAGACGCAGAAGACAAAGAATACAAAGAAGAGAAAGGAGACGAATAAAACTGAAGAGGTTCAAGATGTGGATAGTCGCTCTGTAAGGACATCTTCCATCACACCAGGTGAAGAAGGTAATGAAGAAGACCTAGAAGAAGTTGAACAGCAACCAGAAGACAAATTTGAAGTTCTAAAGAAAATAAAAGGGTCACCTTCAAAGTCTTCCGTTAAGAATAAAGCCAAAGCGACTGTGACCAAGATGAAGACTATGCTCAATCCATATGACTTCAACTTTTACCTCGCGACTTTGAATGAAGCTATAGAAGACTAGATCACAGAAAAGCAGGAGGCCAAGAAATAAACAATGTACGGAAAAATCGAAGTTGAGCTTCAAGGAGTACAACGAGCCCTCCAATTTAACCAGGCAGTCTCCACTACACCTATGCCAAAAGGAACACCCCAAGCAGGAGACGAGTCAGTTCAACTTTGCAAGATTTCCGACCTAGTTGAAGTACGCCTTCAGAAAGCAGAAGAAGTAACAACACAGGCCACCCAAGACCTAAATCACACACATGAGGAAATCATAGAGCAACGCCAAAATGAACAGCAAGAGAAGGAGGCCATCCAAGAGAAGTTTGATAAACAATGCGCAAATATCCAAAAGGAGAAGGAGCAACTTCTCACGAAGCAAATCGAAATTGAAGAAGCTATCAACAGAGGATTTCTCTTTGTGACTGGCTTAGAACAGAAGGCAAAAGAACCCATAGAATGCCAAGTAATGAAGCTTGCTGAAGTCATTCAGCAAATGCAACAAAGAGTAGTAGAAATAGAGCTCCAAGCTATACCGAGTACTCCACAAGAAGAACGTGACCAATGAGAAGTGAAGGTCCGAAGTACAATAGACAGGATTAAGGCACTCACTGAAGAATGTAAGCAATTAAGTAGTAGAAGTGCGCAGATACATGAGAACCTATATGAGAACCCTGAATTGCATAAATTGGAGTCACAACTCTAGGAGGCAAAGTACCAAGCCGAGAAGTTACAGGTATAGCTAAAGGCCCTACCAACCATAGAGAAAATGAAGAGGTCCCATGAACAGCGTGTTATGCAGCAGCAAATTCATATGATCCAGATCAAGGTCATGGAAGTGATGCAACAACTTCAACCTTTGCAGGATAGGGCATGTCAACTATTATTAGAGATTGAGAGCCAAGGGACAGACCTGGAATAGGTCATCAACACAACAGAGTAGTGCTTAGAAGGACCAGTTAGTAATGCACTCATTCGGGATTTTTCCGAACAAGAAGCAATAGCAAAGAAATAGGTCGAAGCAGCTCAAGCGAAGCTCGAGGCCTTCGAGGCAGAGTTAACTAGAGAAGAGTGACTCGGGATGAGTCATAGGTGAGTGTTGGGGGCCTATTGGCCCTCAACCAAGTTTTGAGGAATACTTGGTCATAGTTGACCGTTTGGTACTTCGACTGCCTGTCGAAGACAGAGTGCATGGTGAAGCGGGGATCACGGGATCTCGCCACCTTTTGTGGAACCTTTTTGGGTTTTGGGGGGGAATATTGTAACGGGAAAGGGATGTCGGCCCTTGTTTAGGCCTTTTTCTATGTATAAATAGAGGTCTAGGCCATGTAATAAAAGAGGCCCTATATAGTTGATGGCTTAGTGCATAATTTGGATCTATGTGATCAAAAGTCTATGTGATTGTAAGAGCTCTGTGCATGTTGTAATAGTGCTAAGTGCACAGAGTGTGAGAAGCCTTAGTGCTTGGATCTACCTGGGGAAAGAGGATCTAGTGAGTTGTGCAGATCTCTTGTCCTATGTAGGTTAGGATCTTGGAGGCTTAGTGTTGTAACTTCTTGACCAAGATAATATAAAGAAGACTTTGTGGACGTATCCCCAGGGTGGGGGTGAACCATGGTAACTCTGTGTATTATGCTGATGTGTTTGTCTCTTTCTTGCTAAGTGCTCTGATATGTTTAGATAGATATATTGATGATTTGTTCTTATGAGATATGAATGCATGCTAGATATGATGCATAAGATGCTAAGTGCTTAATCTATTGAGTATAACCTGTTTATCATTGCTAAGTGCTAGATCTGAGTAATTACTGCGGTGCTCTGTGCTTTCTGCGAAGTGTATTAATGAATGTATGTTAGGAAATAATTGATGCTAAGTGTGTTGTAAGAAATATAATCACAAATTTGTGTCCCAGCTAAGGTTGTAGACACCTGAGTCCTGCAACCACCCCTGCCTCTACCTCGGGTGAGACTTCATCTTCTTTGCAGGTATTGCAATCTCAGAAACTGACATGGATAAGAAAGAAAGATCAATATAACAATGAAGAATGCACAATCACTCTACAATATAAATAGAAGAAACATGGTTGGTATGTTGATAGTGGATGTTCAAAACACATCAGTCTCCTTTGGAAATGATAATTCATCCCAAATCATTGGAGAAGGCACATACCAAATTGGGAACAAGAATGAAAAGGCACAAAATGTTCTATTGGTAGAAGATATGAAACATAATATTCTAAGTGTGAGTCAAATGTGTGACCAAGTTCATAAACTTACTTTTGATTCAGAAAACTGTGAGATAAGAAAAGAAGGTTCAGGGAAATTGGTCAGTACAGCTGCAAGAACTTCAAACAACATATATGTGTTAAGTGAAATTGGAAATGAGAAGTGTTTTCTAGGAAAGGAAGATGAAAGTTCGTTATGGCATAGAAGAATGGGTCACATGCATTTTGATAACCTTGTCAAAGTTAGAAAAAGATAAGCAGTCACAGAAATGTCCCAGATCACAAAACCAACCAACACTTTATGTAAGCATTGTCAACAAGGAAAGAAAACAAAGAACATGTTCAAATCAAAGGAATAATCAACAACAAGACCACTGGAAATTGTGCACACTGATCTAGTTGGACCAACTACAACAAAGGGCTTAAAAGGTGAAAAATACTTTATGTTATTAGTTGATGATTATACAAGAATGACTGCAGCTTGCTTTCTCAAGAACAAGTCAGAAGCTTTTGAAAACTTCAAGATCTACAAGGAAATGGTTGAAAATGAGATGGATTCAAGAATCAAATGTTTGAGATATGATAATGGAGGTGAGTTCACTTCAAAGGAATTTGTGGACTATTGTAGCAGTCATGGAATAAAAAGGCAATTCTTCATTGCTAGGACACCTCAACAGAATGGAGTTGTTGAAAGAAAAAACAAGACAGTACAAGAAATGGCTCGAACAATGCTAATGGATTCCAAATTTATAGATATATTTTTGACACAAACAGTGCATACAACAATTCACATTCAAAATAGAGTAATGCTCAGAAACAACACTAATCAAACTCCCTACGAGCTATGGAAAGGAAAACCAACAAATGTGAAGCACTTCAAAATTTTTGGAGGCAAATGCTACATCAAAAGAGAATATGGTGGAATGGGGAAGTTTGACTCTCGTGTGGAAAAAGGAATACTTGTTGGTTACTCAAGTACAAGGAAAGCATACAAGTGTTACAATCTAAGATTAAAAAAAATTGTGGAAAGCATCAACGTAACAATAAATGAAATAGGAAGACCACAATCAAAGGAAGAAGAAAACAAATCAAGCAGCACCAAAGGAATCACATGTATTAGCAGTAAAAAGTATTTTCAGATATCTCAAAGGAACATAAGAGTTTGGATTATGGTATCCAAAAGGAAAAGATCTATCACTTATTGCCTACACAGATGCAGATTGGGTAGGTTGTATTGATGATCGATGAAGCACCAGTGGAGCAACGTTCTACTTAGGTGAGTGTTTGTTATCATGGCTAAGAAAGAAACAATCATCAATATCTCTATCTATAGCCGAGGTAGAGTATATTGCAGCACCAACATATTGTACACAGGTTCTTTGGATGATTCAAACTTTGACATATATATAGGTTGAGTATGATGAGCCCATTCCAATATATTGTGATAGTACAAGTGCCATCAGTATCTCAAAATACCCAGTGATGCACTCCAAGACGAAGCACATTCCAATCAAGTATCAATTTTTATGGGAACAGGTTGCAGAAAAGAACATCAGAGTTCAGTATGTGGGCACAAAAGAACAACTGGAAGACATCTTTACAAAACCACTTCCACGGGAAGCCTTTGAATATATTCGTTAAATACTTGGAGTTATTTCTACTCCAAAATGAATGATTTTTGAATTCTTATCTTATATGTCTTAGATGTACATGAAGAAGCACCATAAGAGGACAATTATGTCAGGGGGAGCAGCCTCGGATGGAAAGATACCTTTTCCATTGATGACAAAGGAGGAGATATTTATCAGATGCAGAGGACAGAGCCATGGTTCTAGGGGGAGAAGATTTATCAAATGCAAAGGATAGAGGCCAATTTATCAGATTCAGAGGATAGAGGCATGGTTCCAGGGGGAGCATGAGTGATATGATTTCAGTATTGCATCAGAGTGTTGCCATCAATGCCAAAGGGGGAGATTGTTGATTAAGGTTGGTTGTCATT
>JZKD02S1656680.1:195986-209460 GCA_000966675.3 Picea glauca
CTCACGGTTAGAGAGTTATGGCCATGAGAAGTTGGAGACCCTAGGTTTGGGTAATGGACCCAAGTTTGCTTGATGGATAACGGTATGAGTTATGATATATTTTCAGATAATACTAGTCTATATGGATAGTACATGTCATTCCATTTCTGGTGGTATGTGTAATGTCACATAACTCCTCACGGTTTGGGAATTATGTCCTTACGAAGTTGGAGGACTCTCATATGTCATCTAGAAGCCTCAAAAGGTCAAAGTAGTCAAAGTGGTTTAAAAGATTTTAAAAGGTAAATAATAAACTGAAGTAATGAGTGTATTATAATTCAAAGTGAATACAAAATAAATTATTTCAATAATAAATTTAATGGATAAATTAGAAGTGGGATAACCCTAAAATAAGAAAAGTGGGGCCAAGTGACCTAGAAGATGTTTTTAAGGAAGCTACTTGGAGAGTATAAATAAGAAGCAAGGCTCTCTAATTTTAAACGCACTTGAGCATATTGAATATATATAGGTTTCTGAGGTAACCAAGTATATCTAAGCTGAAATTTGGAGGGAAGGTGAAGAAAATAAGGCTAAAATGAAAGGAAGGATAAATTCTTTTGATGGTGCTTTCTAAGGTATGTTATTTATAGGTCATCTCACCATTTTCGCTATAACGTCTTTTTTATAATGATTCAGACCATGAAATTTCTATTCCATTGATTAAACATATCCAAGTATCTATGGTAAAATATTCATCTTTTGGGTCATTGTATTTTTGGAGTTACACTCCGTGGAAAATAGGGTTTGTGGCTAGTCCTGAAACTAGTCAAAAACAGGTGTTTCGTGTAAAAATGTCATAACTGCTTCATAATAGATACAACTTCAGTGAAACCAAATTTTTTGGTTAGGGTACCATATTTAGTATTCTTTGTAACCTGTTTAGATCAATTAAACAAATATTTTGTGTGGCGCATGCTCTACAAGGTCGCTCTCTAGAATAAGACAAAATTCAGAAAGGTATGCCATTTTTCCTATAAATCCTTTTCTGAGAAGTTCCAAGTAGTGACACCTGGAGGAATTGCATAAAACACACTGAAGAACATTGTGTATCAGCTTCATATCTTTATACATTGCACGTACAAAGTTATGATTACTTCAAGTTAGGGTTGTTGACTAATCCAAAACAAGGCATGTGAGACTAAAGAAAACTTTGATGAAAATGCTAGTCTCTTATTGTTGAAGTTAAATAAGGTTTGTAGGAATGTGATCATATACACCAAGTCTATTACAGAGCTACAAATCAAATTTGGATGATGAAATTGATGAGGGTGTTTGGTTGAGGTACATGTTGAGTACATGGTTGAGACAACTAGTTGATGAATTGGCACATACATGAGGTGTATAGTTGAAGATGTTGGTACATATTGATGAGTAATAGTTGATGAGTAGTTGAAACATGATTGGTACATACTTGGTACATGGTTGGATGCACTTGTTTATCGTACAGGTTGATTACAGATTATTTGGTACAGGTTGGTGCATGGTTGATGCACTTGTTTATGGTACAGGTTGAGGTACAGGTTGATGCATGGTTCAGATTTATTGGTACAGGTTTACAATGATATATCTCACAGTGACAGGTTGATAGTGGTTCCATCATTCTACTTCTACTTCAGGGTGGCAGGATGAGGCAAGGACAGGTGGTTGTAGCCACCTTCCGGTTGTAGCCGGAGAACATAGGGGGTTGTAGCCTCCTTCTGGTTGTAGCTAGAGAATTAGGGAGTTGGATCTTCCCTCGGGTTGTAGCCTAGAAACTAGGGGGTTGGATCCTCCTTCCAGTTGTAGCTGGAAAACAAAGGAAGTCGTTGCTTCCAATGAATGTAATTCTTCAAGACATATAAGAAAAAGCATTCCATGGTTTTCTCCCGATTTGGGTTTCCTTGTAAAACACTAGTGTATTGTGTATGTTTATATTTATGTTGGCCCTTGACCAAGTTTTGAAGAATAATTGGTCATATTTGACCACTTTTGGGACTGCGACATCTTTCCAAGGAAGGAGCACAACGTGAAGCGGAAAGTAAGGAAGCAAGACCTATTTTGGCTCCATTTTAGGGTTTTGGGTTGATGTAATGGGAAAGGGATCTCAGCCCATGGGTTTACCCATGCTTAGGCCCATTTTGTAATCTATAAATAGGCAATGTAAATATAGGAGAATGATAGTAATGTAGACATCTATGTGATGTATAACTGAAAGCTTAGTTCTAGTAATTGGATCTGTGTGATAGGATGTATCTTAGAGTGCTCTGTGCATGAGATTGAAAAGTTAGGTGCAAGTTGTTTTAGTCTTGTGCTGAAGAGCAAGGAGGAAGGATCTAGCGAGCTGCGCAGATCTTTTGTCCTGTGCAAAGTAAGAGTCATTGAAGCTCTGTGTTGTAACTTCTTGACCGAGATAATATAAAGAAGACTTTGTGGACATAGCCCCAGGGTGGGGGTGAACCACGATAACTGTGTGTATAGTGATTTGTGCTTCGATCTAATGTGTTTATCTCTTTCTTGGCTAAGTGCTTGATGTGATTAAGTAGATCTAGTTATGATCTATGTTGATGATATATGAATGAACATTAGATCTAATATATACGATGCTTAGTGCTTGATCTATTAAATCTAACCTATATCTTTGTGGCTAAGTATTGAACCATATTTAGTATAAGTATTCACTGCAATGCTTTGTGCTATCTTTGAAGTACCAGACGGGTTAAATATTGATGAAGGATCTATGCTAAGTGCCTTGTAAAATATATAACCACATATCAGTGTCCCAACTAAGGTTGTAGACATCTGAGTCCTCCAACCACCCCTGCCTCTACCTTAGGTGAGACTTCATCTTCTTTGTAGTTGTTGCCGAAAGCACGGGTAGTTAGGGTTTTGTTGGTGTGCTCTTGAGCGTTGAACCCCGGGTCTTCCCCTGTGCCAAAAAATGGTTCCATTTCCATGAAGCATGTTGGGTGTGATGCATGGTGTAGACTAAATGGAATTTTTCAACTGAGTGTAGTAAGCGTGGAAGACAACATTGGACTATGGAGTACCACAGCGTACAAAACTTCGCGGCCAATGGTTCGAAGGGTTCGATCTCTAGAAAAGTGGCTCACTCAGGCAGTTCCCAAGTGATGAAAGTGATGAATATATCCCACCACTAAGTGAAACAGTGAATCGAGACACTATACCCAGAGACTTTGACTATGCTATAGTCACTGCGTACCTCCCGAAAGGGGTGCGCGCAGTTCATGCTGACTAGGAGAAGCTCACGACGCTGAAATTTAGTGATTTTAACCTTGGAGATCACAAGTTTTATAGTATTCTAGCTCTGCACAAGTACTTGACTATTACAAAAGGAAAGAACCCCAATATTGTATCATAGCAATGGACCCATAACCTTGCACAGTTAACCCTCCTCAACGTAATGGAGATTCCACATTTCGGGAGGCATCAGGAAGTAAATGCATGTGTTAGACTGTTGTTTTCCTGCTACCATGGAAGATACCTATGGTTGGAATGCCACATCACAATGAATCCAATTCTGATCAATCGGATCACTGGGCTAAGCATGCAGGGCCCTGACCCGTAGGAATTTTACCCTGGAAAGACTGTTGATCGCACTTTCTCTCAACGAATAAAAGACACATATGGTGATCTAGAGAAAGGCACATGAGGTTAAAAGGTAGCATCCATTGAGAATGCAGTAGTGAACTTTGGTTGCTAGTTGATCACAGGGAAGTTAGTCCGAAAAAACAGACCTACACAGGTGACCGGATTTGTAGTTGACCTCGCAGGGAAGTGTGTGGAGGGACTACAAATGAAATGGGAAAAACAACTTATAAATCAGCTAGATCTTGACTGTAGACAAGTGCAGGACCAAGGGTATGAGTTCCACTTTAGCTGGTTGCTCATACTCATCGCTTTCATCGCTTGGGAACTTCCCAAGGGAGCCACTTTTCTAGAGATCAAACCCTTCGAACCACTGGCCGCAAAGTTCTGTACATTGTGGTACTCCAACGACATGAACAAATAGTGGTAGTCCAATTTCGTCTTCCATGCTTACTACACTCAGTTGAAAAATGCCATTCAGTCTACACCGTGCATCACACCCAACACACTTCATATGTTTAGACCTTTGATGAAATTCAATGTAGATCATCACTTCACCTACATCATAGCGCATGCATATGAGAACAAACAACAACTCTAGTCATATTACAAGCTGACAGAAGATGACTTGGAGGAGATTACCAAGGAATGGTTGGCAGACCTCCTTATTGTAGTGGACCCCGCAGAGATGTCCAACGTAGATAGCCCTGAAGCTATGTTGGATACACCAGGATCACGCAAGACTAATAAGGATGTGGAAGTTCAAGATATCCACAGCACATCCACAAAGACTTCTTTGCTCTCACCTGAGAAGGGAATTAATGATGAAGAACTAGGGGGAACAAAAGTGGAGTAGAAAAAAGGAGAGGTTACTCCACCTAGAGATGAGGAAGATCCCTCCAAGAAAAGGAATATTAACCTACCCAATCCCTCATCCCAAAAGAAAGCTAAGGCCACCCGGACCATGCTTAAAACTATCCTTACCTCGAATGATTTTGACTTCTTAATTTCCACACTAAATGATGTTTCACTAGAGATCACAAAAAATAAAGAAGCAAAGAAGGAGGAGCTATTCCACTGAATCACGGGTGAACTCAAAGAAGTGCAGCAGGCACTCCAATCCAACCCAACAATTTCTATGGTGCCCTTAACAATGAAAATACCAGGAACAAACAATGAGCCCACTCAATTACGCCATATTGTCGAGAAATTCGAAGCTCGCCTTCGACGAGCTCAAGAAGACATAACACAAGCCACCCAGGCTTTGACACAAGAACATAACACACATGGAGAACAACAGAGGAAGGCAGAATAGGAGCAGCTTTCCTTACAAGCAAAGTGGGAGGAGGAAAAAGAAAATTTGCAGCAGAGCAAGGACCAATTTCTAGAAGAGAAACTTGAAGTACACGAAAGAGTTCACAAAGCACTGCACTCTGTGACGATCATATAAGTGAAGATGGAATATCGTCTCCCATAGTAGGTGACCCAAATGGAATAAGTAATCCAACAACTTCAACAATGCATCATAGATCTGGAGCTCTGCACTGTTCCTGATACACCCCAAGAGATAAGAGATCTAAGAGAGGCCACTGCTCAAAGCGCAGTCGACTGATTAAAAACCTTGGCTTCATAATGTAGGTAGCTAAGCACTAGAAGCGCCCATACTTACGAAACCCTTGCAGAGAATCCATAATTGTAGACATTGGAGGCATATCTCCATGAAGCAAAGTAGCATGCAGATGTGCTACAAGCGCAACTGAAGTCCATGACCCCAGTCGAAAGAATGAAGAGGTTCACAGAACAATGCACATCCCAACAACAAGTACACATGCTGCAAAGTAAAGTAATGGAAGTCTCTCAAAGACTACAACCACTCCAAGAGAAGGCATGCCAATTGTTTGTCGAACTTGAAAGCCAGGGAGCTAAACTCAAACAAGGTGTCATCACTACAAAACAACATCTGGAAGGACCGCTTAATGACATAGTAATCTAGGAATTTACTGAACAAGAGGTTGTTGCACTGCAGCAGGTCGAAGAAGATCGAGCCAATATCGAGGCGTTCGAAGCGGAATTGGTCAGACCCGAGGGACTCGGGACGACTCATAGGTGAGTGTTGGGGTCCTGTTGGCCCTTGACCAAGTTTTGAAGAATACTTGGTCATATTTGACCACTTTTGGGAATGTGATAGCTTGCCAAGGAAGGAGCTCAATGCAAAGAATAAAGTAAGGAAGAAAGACGTATTTTTGGGTCCATTTTAGGGTTTTGGGTTGATGTAATGGGAAATGGATGTCAGCCCATGGGTTTACCCATGCTTAGTCCCATTTTGTAATCTGTAAATAGTCAATGTAAATAGAGGAGAATGATAGTAATGTAGACATTTATGTGATGTATAACTAAAAGCTTAGTGCTAGTAACTGGATCTGTGTGATTGGATGTATCTTAGAGTGCTCTGTGCATGAGATTGGAAAGATAGGTGCAATTTGTTGTAGTCTTGTGATGAAGAGCAAGGAGGAAGGATCTAGCGAGTTGCACAGATCTTCTGTCCTATGCGAAGTAAGGGTCATTGAAGCTTTGTGTTGTAACTACTTGACTGAGATAATATAAATAATACTTTGTGGATGTAGCCCCAGGGTGGGGGTGAACCACAGTAACTATGTGTATAGTGCTTTGTGCTTCGATCTAATGTGTTTATCTCTTTCTTGGCTAAGTGCTTGATGTGATTAAGTAGATCTAGTTATGCTTTGTGTTGATGATATATGAATGAATGTTAGATCTAATATATAAGATGCTTAGTGCTTGATCTGCTAAATCTAACCTATATATTTGTGGTTAAGTATTGAATCATCTTTAGTATAAGTATTCACTGCGATGCACTGTGCTATCTTCGAAGTACCAGATGGGTTAAATATTGATGAAGGATCTATGCTAAGTTCCATGTAAAAGATATAATCACAGATTAGTGTCCCAGCTAAGGTTGCAGACATCTAAGTCCTACAACCACCCCTACTTCTACCTCAGGTGAGACTTAATCTGCTTCACATGTGTTGCCGAAAGGGCCGGTAGTTAGGGTTTTGTTGGTGCACTCTTGAGCGTTGAACCCTGGGTCTGCCCCTGTGCCAACATTTTGTTCATTTGTTCATTTATTATTTAATCTGCAGTTATTGGATGATAATGCTTCATTGATATAACACTTGGATTATATGGTTAAAATGGATTAAATTGCTCTATTACTGATTAACCCCTACTCTCAATAATCCAACAATTTCTCACTCAATCACTCTATATATCTACAACTTTGTTTATCAGTTTGATTAGAAAACCATGCCCAACAATTCCTGTACCCAGAAACAAAATTAATTTCTCAGTTCCCTTCGAAACCTGAGAGTTGTGCATGCTCTCCCTTTTCAGAGAATGGTCACGAGACTCATTCCTCAGATCGTGAGGGGTTATACACATATACCAGGTTTACTCCTTCATTAAAGAAGTAATTATTACTGCTACAAATCATTTCAATCCATTCACATCCAAGTCTTGTTGTTGGTGCCCATCAACATAATCCCACTCCTGTAGGATCGTCTATGATTTACCAAAGAAATGATAGGCTTCCTTTTCCACACACTAGCATGATTCAATCTCGTTGGGTAAAATCCCAATTGAATTTTGATCTACATCCTTCAATGAACTTGTGCATATAACTTTGTTGGAATAGGGGCAGACCCAGGGTTCAACGCTACAACAACGCACCAAAAAATCCTTAACTATCGGCCCTTTCGGCAACACCTACGAAGAATATGAAGTCTCACCTGAGGTAGAGGTAGGGGTGGTTGCAGTACTCCGGTGTTTGCAACCTTATCTAGGACACTGATCTATGACTATAACACCTTCACAAGGCACTTAGCAGTTATAGTTCATCAATATCTAGTCTTAGTTTACAGCGCAGTTAAATCCTAATTACAAAGCATTGCAGTATTCAACCATATCTACTATATTCAAGCACTAAGCACATCCACATAGGCCAGATCTAGTATTCATCCATACTATTAATCACATAGCATTAACATATCTATCTACCATTCATCTATATCAAATAACTAAGCAAGTAAACATATAAACACATCAATACATCGCACAAAGTAGAAAAACACAGCATCTACATGGTTCACCCCCACCCTGGGGCTACATCCACCAACTCTTCATCTTCTTTATTAGTGTATTTAATCAGTTACATGCACAAAGCCACAAAAACCCTACTCCGTAGAGGACAGGAGATATGCGTACCTCACTAGATCCTCCTTCCCCGGGCTAGGTTACAACACTAAGCCTCTTCTCAATCTCTTGCACTCGCTTGCACTTAGCTCTACAAGCCTCATACAATATGCACAAAATAAATCTCCACTCAACACTTACCACTTTTGATCACATAGATCGAACTTTAGCACATAGTATCCCCCTTTCCTACATTATCTAGCTACTTTATTTATACATTAAAAAATCGGGCCTAAGCATGGGTAAACCCATGGACCGACATTCCCATACCCATTATATAAGCCTAAAACCCAAAAATCCCTAAAAAGGGGCTGAGATCCTATGATCTTTGCTTCATCTTGCGCTCCACCTTCGACAGCCTGTCGAAGTCCAAAAAATAGGTCAAACGTGACCAAGGATCCTTGAAACTTATTCAAGGGTCAACAGGCCCCCGAAACTCACCTGTGACGCATCCCGAGTCACTCTTATCTGGTTAATTCTGTCTCAAAATCCTTGAGCTGCTTTGACTTGTTGTTGTGCCACAACCTTCTGTCCAGCGAACTCTTGTATGACTGCTTTGTTGATAGGTCCTTCTAACTGTTGTTCAGCTGCAGTGAGGACTTGCTCCTATTTTGCTCATTGGCTTTCGATCTCTATGAACAGTTGATAAGCCTCATCCTGTACAGGTTGAATCCTTTGAGTCACCTCCATGACTTCTCTCTGAATGGTGTGGACCTGTTGTTGGGCAGTGCGCTGCTCTTGGGATCACTTCATTATTTCAACAACTGATAGGGGCTTAAACTGCGCCTGTATTGTTTCTTCTTGCTACTTCGCCTCCTAGTGATGTGAATCAAGTGCCTCTAGTTCTAGATTCGCAGAGAATTTCTCATACGTCTAGGCACTATGATCATTTAGTTTCTTGCATTCCATGGTAAGGGCCTTTATTCTCTCAACTAAGCTCCAACCAGTTGCTTCTCTTTGATCCCTTACATCATGTCGAGTGTCAAGCACTGTGCGGAGCTCTAAGTATGCTATTATTTTTTGTAGCTTCTGGATATCTCCCTCAAGATTCTCTACTTGATGTGTGACTTAGCCTTCTGTCTATGGCTCTAAGCTTGTCATAGAGAAGAGTTCTCTGTTGACTGCTTCTTTCACTTTGAGTTTCTATGCAAGAAACTCTTCTTTTTCTTTCTGAATATTTGTTTTCTCCTCTTCCAATTCTGCTTGGAGAGAAACCTTCTCCTACTTTGAAACTCGGTGTTGTTCTATGAACACTCATTGAAATTTTTTCAAGGCTTAGGTGGCTTGTTCTATTTCTTCTTGTGCACGACAAAGGAGAGCTTCGACCACATAAGCTAGTCGGTGGAGTTGGGCTAGATCATCTCCCAACTCAGGTTCTTCTGATGGAAGGGGCATAGCAAAAACTGTGCGGCTCAACTGAAGGGCCTACTATACCCCTCGGAGTTCGACCTCGATCCTGTCGTACATTTCCTCTTGCTTTTCTTCTTGTTTCTCCAAAATTTCCTATGAGGCGTGAAGTCAAAATCATTGGTAATGAGTACAGTCTGCATCTTGGTCAAGGTGGCTCTGGATTTATTCCGGGAAGAAGGTTTTGGGGGAGAAACCTTCCTCTTCTTTAAGGGATTAGTATCATCTCTAGGTGGTGTTACTTTGCCTTTCTTTTGCTCATCTTCCTTACCATTTATTTCTTCCACTTCGTCATCACCCCCTCGGCCAGGTGATATTGAGGTAGTCTTTTTTGAGGTGTTGCTTAAATTTTGGACCTCTTCGGTCTTCTTCCTTCTACTGGGTCTAGGTGTATCATGTTCTTTGTGCATGGTCTCTGGGTTGTCAAGGTCAGACATCTCTACAGGGTCTATGGGAATAAGGAGGTTTTCCAACCAGGCCTTAGTGATCTCCCTAAGTTCCTCTTCCATGAGCTTGTAGTATGACTAAAGCTCCTCCTTATGCTTGTCTGCTCATGTTGTAATGTAGATGAAGTGTCGATATGCACATAAATTCATTAGGGATTGGAACCTTTGTAGGGTGTTTGGAGTCATGCAAGGTTCAGCTTTGATGGCTCTCTTTAGTTGGAGGTAAAATGTATGAAAAACTGCTTTCGATTGCCACTTCTTCACCATATCACTCGAGTACTAGAGCGTGGTGAACTTCGCAACAAGTGACTCGAATGGATCGATGTCTGGGAAGATCACACCTTCCGACATTTCCCAAGAAATAAACACAATGAGGATCAGGAGCCAGCTAAAATGGAATTCATAGCCCTGATCCTGTGCTTCGTGACAGTCCAGTTCATCTGTAGACCTTCCAGGCACTTCCTTGCAAGGTCAAAAACAAAGCGTGTGACCTACGTGGGTTGGTTCTTCCTTACTATATTTCCTATAATTAATTGGCATGCTAGGTGCACTGCGCCATTCTGGATGGAAGCTACCTTGTAGCCTTGCATCCCCTTCTCAACAATGCCATATGTATCCTTGATCTTTTGTGATAGTGCGTGATATATGGATTTTACTGGATAGAAGTCCTGCGGATCAGGTCCTTGCATACTCAATCCTGTGATCCTATGGAGCAACATCGGATTGACTGTGATACGATGGTCGAGAAATAAGTAGCCGCCATGGTAACATGAAAGTACTAGCTTGACACAGGCATCAACTTCTTGGTGCCTTCCGAAGTGTGGTATTTTCATTACATTCAATATAGTGGACTACGTGAGGTTCATCGTCCACGGCTGGGGGATTATCTTTGAATTCTTCCCCTTTTTCTTGGTCAAGCATTTGTACGGGGTGGGCATGCTATGTTTATTGCGATATCCGAGGTTAAAGTCGTTGAACTACAACACTGTGATCATGTCCCATTGTGCTCTCACTGTGCGTATCCCCTTCAGGAGGTACGCAGTAACCATGGTGTACTCAAAATCTCTTGTCACACTATCTTGACCCACCGCGTTGGTGTTATAACCCTAATTTTCACCATACATGCATACCTGGAATCAGACCATCTCACTTGCCATTTTTTCCAGGCCACCATTGAACAACTCTTCTAAAAATCCATCCTTTTGAAGTCATATGCACCCTGCACCATTGTTTCCCACGATATACTCTAGCTAACCCATTACAACCCACGTATATTGACAAAATCACAAAAAATAGAAAGTTTTAGATGAAGTACAGATTTTTGAGTAATTGCCTAAACTGTTTGACCACCCATAGACGGTCACTCAATCGGATAAATACCCTCTTCTAGCCTATAAAAGAAGAGGTAGGGGTCCCATTTGAGAAGAGAATATAAGAGTAAAGAAACTCTACCCTTTTTTGTATTCCCCTTGACCTAATATTTTGCAACCATTTTGTGAGAACTGAAAGGAAGAAGAAGCACATGTGGAAGGGTTTGGTGCATAGTTGAAGAGGATCCTAGGACTAGGTTCGAGGAGCAGTGGTCGATCTCACCATTGTAAGTTACTTTTGTGAGGTTAATAAGAAAGAATTACTTTTTCCATCTCTCCATATGAGGTGTTCAATATTTAGTTTTGATTATATTTTATTAGAACCTCTAACCCACTAATTCATATATGAGATGCATGTTTGGAGTTCTTTGTTTGTATGTTTATGAATGCAGGTTGTCTTTGGGAGGAGACTTACATTCGAGGAGAAACCAAACATAAAAGGATCGACACCAAATGTGGAGGTCAAGGTAGAGTAACTGGATCCTTTTACCCTTGTGTTTATGTATGAATGTGGGGTCTATGTTGGGATGATGGTAAAAAGTAGGAGACTTTAGATGGTCATTTTTGCATGCATTATAGAACCCTTAGTGCTAGTCCGTAGGGGGTTTTCCCACCCACAACAGAATTGGCGACCATATTGGGGAAGATCTCTAGGGTTTTGGGGGATACTTTTTGGGCGTCTTAAATTGGTTTGATGACCTTTTTTTTGAGTTTCTGCAAGAGTCTAAGTTTGTAGGGATTTTGGTCTTCCATACCAGTACTCCCTACCTTATTGGCTTGACTTTTGTTTTTCTTTTTTGGGAAATTACAAAAGTATATGTGGCTTGTAAAAGGTCTTCATGCGTATATACATGCCTACCTTTGGACAACCTGCATACATAAGCTGGTTGCTAAAGTGTCAGTAGCATGCTTGAGTTTAGAAAAACTTTTTTTAAAGGAGAGGCAGTCATCCTCTTCCCTGTCAGAAGTGATCCTTCTCAGGGGTTTTCTTGATCTAGTCTAGTCTTTATTGTTGCAGTCTTTAGCCTAGGTATAACCTCAGATTAGATTTTTTTTATCAAATTCTCCTTGCATTTTCTTTATCAAAGTAAGTTTTTGGGTCTTTAGGGATTCTAGTTTTCAATACCAGTACTCCTTGCCTAGTTTGCTTGACTGTTAGTTTTCATATTTTTGGAGAAGTTACAGAGGTGTACGCGGCCTATAGTGGGTCTGCACACGTACATATGCATCCTACATTTGGACAACCCACATACATACGCAAGCTACTGAAGTGTCAGTAGCATTCCTGTGTTGAGAAAATCTTTTTTTAAGGAGAGGCAATCATCCTCTTCCCTCTCAGAAGTCACACTTCTCAGGGGTTTTCTTGATCTAGTCCTAGTCTCTATTACAATTGGTAGCTCGGGTCTGACATCAGTTTGCTTATCTTTTTTTTTAATATTTCTTGTGTTTCCTAGATTTTTTAACATATTTTTATCTTGAAATTCTAAGAAAAATGAGTTGCATTTAAAAAAAAAATCCCCTCATGGTGAGGGGGGGCATGAATCGTGTATTCATCAATTTCTTTTAGAATATTTTGTTATTCTTCTTTGATTGGAAGAAAATATAAAAAAAAAAAACTTATTTTGTTAGATCTCTTTCTTTCTTGGCATTTTCTTTGCATTTTTATTTGAAAAAGAAAAAGAAATTAGCATAGCAATGTGTTTTCTTCTAATTTTAAAAAAGCATTTTCAAAATAAAATAAGAAAGATAATCCTTTTTTGCTACTGTTCTTATCATTTTCATTTTTCACAAGAGTCTTAATAAAATCAGTTGCACTACCAAGCCCTTTGTGTAAATAAAGCCTTAAAAAGAACGCTAATTAAAAGTGATTAGACTTTATGTTTGTAGGGTCCATCAACTAGTGTAGGCTAGAGCCTTGATTTAGGTTGGAGAGGAAACTCTTCAAGGCTATAAAACAAACATTGGAGTCTGAGTTAGGGAGTGTTAAAGTCCAGTAACATGGAAACTATCTGGGACCCCCCTCTAACACAGGGGATAAACACGAGGTCATGTGTGGAAAGGTAGTGGATATGACCCCTCCAAAGATGGACCAATCGTAGCAGAGGAACGCATATAAAGGACTTGTCTTGAGATTAAATTGATCTGTTAAGCCCTAATATTGGCTCATTACCCCTTAATTGGGGCATATTATATTAGTAATGTTATTTATTACCCCTTAATTGGGGAATATTAGATTAGTAATGTTGTTTTATTTATGTCAGCTTTAAGCCATTAGTTGTAATTATACCTCCTAGTCTCCTATATATACCAAGGAGACATTTTCATTTTGAATCATCTTGTACTTGAACATTTAAGTGGGGT
>JZKD02S1656680.1:209470-238193 GCA_000966675.3 Picea glauca
AGAGCATCGGAGCAGAGCGAGGAACACCAGAGATTAAAGGAGAGCGTTTACAAGGTATGAACACTATCCATTTCTCTTAGTTCATTCAATAGTTAGATCTAGGGAAAGAGTAGTAGTCTGTTACGGTTTGTTCCAGATCCAGGTGGATCTTGGGGAGATTGGTCTGTGTCCGCACTCACGAATTTATCCATAAACAACGTGGCCTTGGCCATTCGGTGATCGGTGTTCAGTGTTTTACATTGAATGTTCACTTTTTCAACGTTCAATGTTAGACAAATCAACGATCAACATTATGTTTTTTTGATGTTCGACAATCATTGATCGACATCAAATGTTTTGACATCCGGCAATCAAAGATCAATGCTACACATCCATCTACTATACTACACCCGAAATCTTCCGAAATCCCAAAGTTGTATGGGCTCCCAGAGTCCCAGTCATGTCATCAATCACATTTTCCAGGTGGGCACGAACCAGAGGCTGAAACGCAGAGAGGGCTAGGGGTGACATGTGTTCACTTTAGGGCATGAAATGTGTCATGATCTAATAGGTGTAAGAGGTCTACAAAACATCCATATTTGGGTGACACATGGCACACTAATCATGGTTCCACGTCAACCTGGGTGACATCAGCATGCCACATCACATCGGGATGAAAACCTTCTAATCCCTTCGATCTCGAGGTCAAGATGTGTCCACGTAAGCCTCATGATCTATGGCCTCCATCTTTTAGCAAATTCAATGCTTAGGGGTTTCATGGTGTAATCCTCTCCTTACTACTAGAGTAGGTCAAATCCGAATTGAAATTTACTAGTGATCTTGAAGCTCCTTCAGATTGATGACTCTCTTTAATTTGTGACTTCATAACTTATTGATACACCACACCTCAAATTCCACAGAGTTCCAAATCTCTGGACTCTAGGATCTGGAGCCACGCGTCCCCTACCTGTCAACGATTGAGATTTAATCCATCGTTCATGAATTCGAGGGTATTCACACTTTGAATAATCTTGGCCAAGTTCCTCCAGAGTTCCGATTCCCCGGAATACGAGATCTCCTACCATGTGGACCAAACGGGTAATTTCCAAAGATGACACGTGGAAAGATAGAGAGGACACATGGACCCTTCAGTGTGTGACATGTGTCATGTGTTAATGGACCTATAGGGTCTATGAAACACCTGAATCCAGGAGACACATCGCATGTTGAGCATGGGTCCACGTCACCCTAGATGATGTCACTGGGTCACATCACTCCAGACCGATAGCCTTCTAACATATCTAAGATATCACGGTCGAGATCCGACCATGTAGATCCATAGATCTATGACTCTCATTACTTCAAGAATTCGACATTTAGGAGTCTCTCTTCTCGATAACATGATGACTCAAAACTTTCGAAGTGCCACTCTCCGAACCATGGGATCTGGCGATACATATCCCTTTTGATGGATGGTTCCAATTTTCTTTGGACTTTGAGACTTTGGAGGATCTGTCTTCCTTATGATGAATACACAATTTTGTTGAACTCGTGAAGATTGAAGGAGTCGAGGATTTAACACCTACTCTCATTTTCCTAATCCAATGGTCGTGACAGAACTTGGATCCTCCCGAACAGATCGTGTCCACTCATCTTGCAAACTAAAGGATCTTCCTTTCCAAGACTTAAATATCACTATCCTTCTTGATCTTTGTCAGTTTTGAAAGAATTAGGCATTGGCGTGCACTTTGAGATCTTTCTCCTGAGCTTAACAGACTCCTTCTCCCAGGAGACTCAAAACAACTGGGAGTGTTGACATGCATACGATAAACTATACCCAACATCGACGAACTCACAATTCATCTTCTTAAACTTGACCCATGACAGGGCTCTATCATTTGCGCGCAAAAACCATATAGTTCCTTACTTGATTAAATACACGATCCGGAAAGATAAAGGGACACAGACTAATCATCAAGTAAACATGCACACACCTGAAAAATTCATAGGATATCCAACTTTAATTTATAGTTACAGTTCAAATATATAGGATATGAGAATACTTATCTATTTCATATTGTAGGCAATGAACTGACTGTGGGTGTGAACCTTTCCACCCAACCATAGGATTAGAGGCATTCACTCTTAGCACTGTAGCTACCCCCATGCTAAGACATGATATCACTAGGTAAATTTTGTTGTATCTTAGGAATTCCTTCTCAATCATGGTATCTGCGAGGTTTATCACATGCTTCCTTAGCATGAAGCTCATGGTCTCTTGCTCAGTTTGCACTCTTATGTAATTCCTCAAACATATTTTCTCCTTTTCTCTCTGGTAACTAGAACAAATTATCGAGCTTTTTGTTCCTCTTCTCAGTTGGAGAGCCTCACACCCTCTCCCTTCCCATGTGTCTTCTCTCGTCTTCTTCTCTCATATTCCCCCCTTTCCTTTATCCTCCTTAGGATGGTTATGGACCTATCATGTTCCTTCTTTCAGAAGGAAACTCAAGTTAGTCTGGGTCTGTAGGAATCTATGGTACTTCATGCTGACAAAATCATGTCTTCTTAGCCAGACCATGATTCCATTCATGGGGGTGGTTGATGGTTCAACCACCACTCCTTTTCTTATTAATTGATTTCTCCTTGGGGGCCAGGATAAGGTGTATCATTTTAGCAAGGAGAAATTTGGGTCATTGGACATAATGAACTCTCTCCATAATTTTCCCATTTCTTTCGTCTAGTGATATCATGTTCAGTACTTCAAGGCTTCACCCCCACATTCATTTGTTGGAAATTCAAACAATAATACATTTACATTGTTCCCATGCCATGGCATGGTGATCATAATTAATGATTAATTACAAGCTTGGGGAAATCGGGGTATTACATCTTTCCTTCAAATACAGGAATATAAAAATTAACTTGTACCTTGAAAGGTGAGGTTCCTCCGACATGACCTCTTAATGAAGATGCACCTGTTGTTATTAGTGGGCATTGAAGGATGTGGGAAAAATTCTCCATCATTTTGTCCCTCTGTCGCGTGAGAGGTTGCTCAAGCAACAGATTAATATAATATTTTGCTCTATTGTTTTTATTTTTTTCCTCCATGTAGGGATTCTTGGGTGTGGAAGAGCGATTTTCCTCAAGAGAGACAAGATTGAGACCCAACTTTCTATAGTCTGACGTCGTTAAGGACATGCAATGAAAAATGATCAAGAGAAACATGCTTTGATATCACTAATCCCAATTATTTTTCTCAGAATGAAATGAAGGAAGAGATATAAAAATTAAATTTACATCGATATTGTGAGATACACATAAATCTGGCAATAAACAGAGAGATACAATAATACTCAATTTCTATTAATGATCAAAATGTACAAAACTTTAGAAATATAGAGTGAAAGAATCGCTAGAATGGTGGCTGCATATCTTTGAGAAGGGATGTGACGGTTACTCACATTCTCTAGAATATGATTTTATAATAAGGTTCCAAAGGTATTTTATGATAAAGAAAATCCAAAACCCTAACTCCGGAAGATGAAAAGCCAACAGTTTTGTGGATCCCTTTTTGGGTAGTTTGATGTATCAACATCTCGGTGGCGTAACTTTGGTATACAATCTCTATTTGGGGTGCACGATATATCTTTGGAAATGTATCGACGAGGTGATTAATTTTGGGTTCCCAATGAGATCCTTCAGCTCTCATTGAGATGCTAGATCGTGAAAACACATTTTTTGGACCCTCAAAATGGCCCCAGAAGTTTAGGAACCGAAAAACTACTAAGAATTGTACGTTGCCAGAAAATTGTATTGATCTAGTTGGAATAGGTTGGTGGCCACCAATATCTACCTGGATCAATCCTCCGTCCTTAGGAAGCAATGGTATCCATTTCATTGAGTTCTCGGGGAAGCGTTTGTTGAATTTGGACCTTGGTGAGCTAGTCTCCTTGTTGGAGAAATTTCCCTGCTTGGTTTGTGGGAGGTTGTCTAGAACATGATGAGATAACTGTGTGTAGAAGGAATATTTTCACTTTGTTTCAATATTTTTGATATGCTTCTCCTATATAGAAGGTTCTTGGACTTAGGATACAATGGTTGCAATGTCATTCTTTCACCTTTTGAAAATATTGTGAAGAAGATTAATTTTGTAGTATGGGATACTACCTTGCAGCACTGTTTAGGTGGGACAGTAGTCAGAACTACTTCTAGTATCTTGTAGATATGACCCCCCAGAGTAACAATGAAACTATAGGGTTGAGACTCATAAATAACATGGTGCTTCCACATATATGGTTGGCTCAAAAGAACATCACATACATCCAGTGGGGCAACATCACATAATACCTCATCCTTGAAAAGTTGGATGTCGTATGACAATTGGCACTGTTGGCTAACATGGACATCTCGTCCCTAGAAAATCCACCCAATGTTGTATGGTTGCAGGTTTTGTGTTTTCAACAATCCAAACTATTTGATGACCTCTGTTGGGATGAGGTTCTTCTAGCTTCTTCTATCAACAATAAAATGTAGTGGGGTCCCATTCACCCACATCTGTGAATAAAAAAGGAACTCCCCCTCTTTAGGATCTTCTGGTTCTTCTCGTTGAATTGTTGTGGTCGCAGAATTAGTAGTGGGTTATTCATTGATCATTTGTCTTCTCCCATTATTTTGTGAATCATATTATGAATTAGGTTCGACTCATTTTCTTTGATCTCGACCACCAATTATTGTTTTGAGCGACATTCATCGGTGTTGTGCTAGAGGATTTTGTGGAAATTTTGCCACTTTCCATTGTCCTTATTTGTCTTTCTGTTACCCTTCTTTTCTTGTGGATTGGACTGATTTTATAAAGGCTGGTTGTTAGGGCCATCTTGATCCGGAATCGGATCCAGAAGCCTGACAGGGCTTAAAAATGCTCAAAAATGAAAGTGCTTGAAATCTGACGAAACCAATGCCATTGCATCTGTCTCATCTTCCTGATTCCAATGGTATATTTACTTCATCAAACGGGCTCCGTATGCGTAATATATCGCGTTCTATCCGAAAAGGCAAACAGGCAAAAAAAGGGGATGACTGTATAGTCCGTACAGTGCCATGTGGCATGCTGACTGTACAGGCCGTACAGGTGATGTGGCAACCCCTGGAGGTGACACATGGCAAGGCAATGTGGTGTACGGGAAGACAGTTGGACCAGTATATGGGTGACACGTGTCACCATTGTAAGGATGCCACATGGCATGGGATGATGTCGGTAGCTGACTGGACAGGTACAAATGGTAGGATGACATGGAAGACATGCGGCAAGCTGATAAGGAAGTATGGTGGTATGTGGCAGGTGACGTGGACCAATCAGTGATCGACATTTGGAAGCTTTCAGTTGGTTGTTGATGTGCCACATGGCCCAGTCATGGAATTCCACATGGCACCCTGTGGTTGGCTAATGGTTTTGTGTAAAAAAATTTGGTTTCGGTAGGGGCGAACCTGCGACCTCCCCTCAGGGAAACAGACTGGCAGGACCGGGCTAACCGCCCAGCTCACGAGTAGTTCTTGTTATGTATACGGCACAGATATTATTTATGTTTGACCAAAGCTTTAGTCAGTGGGGGAAAGGGTCGGGGCCTAGCCCCAACCCTTGGTTGTATTGTCGACACATATGACCACGGTTTCACAAGCATGGAGGGTAAACGGTCAGTGCCAAGGAATAGCCCATGGTTCCGGGCCTAACCCCATATGACCTAGACCTTTACCACACAGAGCGCGAGGGAGTCAGTGGATAGGGCCTGGCCCTCGGATCTCGGGGGGATCCTATATGACCAGAGTTGTCCACCTTTTTGGGCGTGGGAGGTTATATCGTTAAGCCCATGGACCTATGCCAACGCACCACAGGAACCAGGAGACGGATACAGAGGGGCCAGCACATGGGCGCATGGCCACATGGAGGCACGATATGACCAGGAGCACGCGCCTAGTGGGGGATGTGCCCTATTATTATACAATTTTGGGTTATTTTGTATAGTTTTTGGATTTTATTGGTTTTAATGCCTAATATTAGTAGATTTTCTCCATTTTTGGGAGATATTGGGCATTTTTGGAGCCCAAATTTTGGGAGGAAGTTGGAGATGGATAACCAACTTCAGATCTATATAAACCAGGCCTGTTTGAGGCCATGGAGGATAGTCAAGATCAGTCAGAGTAGAGTTATGCTGAAGGGAAGCCAAGCCAAAACCATTTTTATGCATGGAAGATATTGAGGAGCAGACGTTGTCGGGTCATTTCTAAGAGCTCCGGACGTCCATTTTGCGTGTTGTTTTCTTTGTAGGGTTCTAGAGATCTAGAAGAATATGACCAGATTAGTCTTGTAGCCAATTGGCACTGCAGGGATGTAATTTTGAGATTTTCAACATAAATAAAGAAGCCTCCCCCACAGAGACAAAGGCCTGGAGACGTAGGCAAAAGTTGTGCCGAACTCTGTTATCAATCTGCATGTTATGGTTTGTTGTCTATTATTTCATTTCAGATCTACAAATGTGTATATGGCTGTCATAATTCCTCTTCTTTCCTCATTCTTTCATTAAGTTTCTCAAATGGTTAATTAACACATGCAAAATTAAAACTCAACCATAGTCATTAAAAGATCTAACGGATCACATCTTTACCATACTTTGGTTGTTGCGTATTTGCATACCTGAACTCCCGCTTGTTCTAGTGCTTAAAGTTTTGATCAATTTTAAAAACATATCAATAAGAAGCACCAAATGTCACTCAAATTATTTGATACCCAGCTTGGTGCGTAAGGTATGGAATGTATTGTTGAACTCCAAAAATGCTTGGCCCCTCTCTTGTTGTAGTGTGGTCCATCTCATGTACTAGTCATCATAGTTTCCAAGAGGGTAATATTGTTCCTTGACTGCATCCACAAAAAAATCCCAAGTGCGATCGGCTCCATATATTCCAGAATCCACTGTGGAAGTTTTCTCCCAGTAATTTTCCCACAAACGTTTCACATGGGGGAGAGCCTTAAGGTGTGCGTAGGTGCTCTTTTCCCTGTTGTAGAAATTATGAACAGATAAATAAAATTCTAGCATATTTAACCATTTCTCTATGGAATCTGCATCTATATGTCCTTCAAATATGGGAATATCAAAATTAACTTGTACCTTTAAAGGAGAGGTTACTCCAAAGTGGCTACTTGATGAAGACATGCCTGTTGTTATCAACAGGCATTGAAGGATTTGGGAAAATGTCTCCATCATTTCGTCCCTCTGTCATGTGAGAGATTGCTCAAGCAACCAATTAATAGAATCTTCTACTCCATCATTTTTCTTTTCTTCCACCATGTAGGTTTTCTTGGGCATGTGAGATCGATTCTCCTCAAGAGAGACAAACTTGAGACCCAACTTTCTATACTTGGACCTCGTCGGGGACATGCAACGAAAAACGATCAAGAGCGGCATGCTATAATACCATTGATCCAAATTTATTTTTTGAGAATGAAATGAAGGTAGAGATATAATAATGAAATTTAAAGAGATATTGTGAGATACATAGAAATGTTGTAATAAAAACAAAGATACAATAATACACAATTTCTATTAATGAGAGAAATGTACAAAACTATAGAAATACATAGTGAAGGACTCACTATAATGGTGGAAGCTTATCTCTGAGAAGAGATGTGACAGACACTCGCATTCACAAAAATATGATTTTACAATGAGGTTCCAAATGCCTTTTTATCATAAATAAAATCCAAAACCCTAACACCAGAAGATGAAAAGCTAACAGTTTTATGGACCCTGTTTTGGGTAGTTTGGTGTATCAACTTCTCGAGGGCATAACTTTGGCATACGATCTTCATGTGGGGTGAACGATAGCTCCTTGGAAAGGTATCAATGAGGATATTGATTTTGGGGGTGAAATGAGAGACTTTGGATATAATTGAGGTGCTCGATCATGAAAAAACATTTTTTGGGGCCTTCAAAATGGCCACAGAAGTTTAGGTACCGAAAAACTGCTAAAAATAGTAATTTGCAAAAAAAATATTTTGAGCTAGTTGGAATAGGTGGGTGGCCACCGATATATACCTGGATCAATCCTCCCTCCTTAGGAAGAAATGGTATCCATTGCATTGAGTTGTTGGTGGATAGGGGGAAGAGTTTGCTGAATCTGGACCTTGGTGAGTTGCTCGTGTTGCTGGAGAAGTTGCACTGCTTGGTTTGTGGGAGGTTGTCAAGAACTTGATGAGATGAATTTGTGAAAAAGGAATATTTTCACCTTGCTTTAATATTTTCGACCTGCTTCTACTGGATAGAAGGTGCTTGGACTAAGATTTCAATGGTTGAAGTGTCCTTCCTTTCACCTTTTGAAAATATTGTGAAGAAGCTGAATTTTGTAGTATGGGATACTACCTTGTGACACTTTTTAATTGGGATAGTTGTATCATGTAGATATTCCCCCCAAAGTAACAATGAAACTATGGGGTCAAGGCTCATAAATAGAATGGTTCTTCCACATATATGGTTGGACCAAAAGAACATCATAGACATCTAGTGGGGAAACATCACATAATACCTCATCCTTGAAGGGTTGGATGTCGTATGACAATCAACACTCCTGGATGATATTAGCATCGTCATTGTTTTCAGTTAGAGTCGGTCTTAGTCGAGTCAGAGTCTGTGTGTCAAATCATGCGAGGTAAGGTACTAATAATTAGATGGGTCGAAGTTGACAAGTTATCGGTTAGCCCTTGGAGTCGGGAAGGGATGTCAGAACCAAAACATGTGTAAGGGGTAAAGGTATTTTCCAAAAGATTTAGGTCCTGTTAGAAGAGGAGGTCTTACGTGCCTAAAGTCAAGGAAATTTGTTAAATAGAAGTCGCTTTGGTGGACGAAGTCATCATCACCAGCTCATTATGAAGTTAGAGAGAATGGAAAAGCATGGCGCTCGTATCACATACGCCCTGCAGCTCTTATCAGTTGTACTTCGCACACTCTGAAGTGTACCTGTCATGCAGATGTACTGTGAAAATATTCAAGCTCTCTCTGAAACCTCTAGTTGCCATGAATGCAATGTCCCCTATCGTGTTTCCATCTCTCGTCGGCCCGATTATAAATTATGAGCGCTCTATATGAATTTTTTTCATCAGTCAAGTTTATGCGTCACCTGTAATTCTTCTCACAAGTCCAGTTCAATTGAGATTACCGCCTTTTGTTCACACGAATCCATCATGCACGGAACCAATATGCATTGCAGCATGAAGACATCCTAGAGCATAATGAAAGGTGCATGAAGTGGTAGGAAAGTTGGGCCCGAGCCTCAAATCTTGATGTTTTTCAATGAAGATCCGGAGGTTAGGGTGTCTTTTGATAAGGTGAGATGCATGACCTTTTGCAGAAAAATCCTAGGATTCAACACAAAACTAGTGGATTCGTTCACACTCAGGCTCGATGGGTCCTGTGCGGTAATTGCAGGTGTCATTTTCCAAGTGAAAAAGGAAACTCTGTCGACCACAACAAAGATCCCTTCATGTGGTGAAAGGTGGTTTAAGGGATGCCTTTGAACATGCAGTTTTATGAAGACTTCATCAAGCGAGACTGCTTAGGTGGGAAAGTCGAAATGGGTGTTCCAAGTAGATATTTGCAGGGGCCCTTTCAAAAAATCATGGAGGTGATTAATAAATATTTTAGCTATGAAGGAAGGTTTGAAATAATACATCCACACCACATTATATTGTTGATGCACTTCACATGGATGAGATCGTTAAATCTTCCTTTTTCCTTACACCAAAGCCTCTAAGAAATGCCAGATAGTGTATGAGCTGAAACAGATCAGCCAAAGAGGAAAATATCACATGTCTCATTGATTAAATTGTTGTTGGTGGAGGAGTTAAGGCGATTGGGAAATAATTGGGATTCATTTCTACTTGCAATAGCCATCCCCAAGGATCCAAAGGGATATTTCCCTCTACCTGTAGGAAGGGTAACATCGCACCATGTGGAGGCTGAATAAGGAAGGGCTATGGAGGAAGGAATGACATTGTAAGTCCTGTCCCCCCAATAGCCAATACCCCAGATAAGGGGCAGGCCAAAGAAAAACAAGGAAGTCAGGGAGACCCAAGTTCCGAGTGAGCCACGCGCAAATTCAGTCATCGTAGAGTTACTCATGTGCACTATTCGACTGGAGTACCTCGAAGGTATAAGTCAAGAAAGTTGGGGTAGAAGGAGGACAGACACCGAAAGCACAAATTTTCATGAGTCGTCACAACAACAGAAGTAAGCGCAACTCGCTATCGTTGAGCTATACCAGGAAAACAGAGAGTTGAGACAAAAATTGGCAGCAAAGACCCTCGAAGTATCAACATCACAAGGTCATGAGGGAAACACAAATTGGCTAAATATACAACTCAAGTAATCATAGGATACAATCATACAAATGTGTGAAACATAGAGGGTGTCAGAAGAAAGGAATGCGAAACACTTCAGAGAATGTGAACCGACCATAGTGAAAGTCTGCCCGGATTTGGCCAGTGCACAGAAGAAGATGATAGGGAACATGGTTCTACAAAGGCAAGTGATGAACCTGAAAAGGAAAAACTAGTCTGTCAAGAGAAAACTTCGAGTATCCAAACTGCAAATGAGACCAGATGCATGATCGATTGACTCCTTTTTTGTTTCCTCAGACGTGGCGTGGACTTAGAGTCTAATAGATACCCGCACAAAAAACATACAATGCACAGCGATGGAATATCATTACGAAGGATAGGTGTACATTGGATGTGTGACAGTTTGAGGAAGGGACATTCTTCCCTAGTTGGGGTCATCATTCTGGAGGCACCTGCAATGGTGTGCAGTCACCTACCACATGCACGCACCAGCAAACGATCATGAGATAGAGATCACGATCATTACAATGTGTGGCAGGAGTCTGAAGGAATACTTTATCATCCATATGCTCTGTCAAAGGAAAGCATCGACACCTCATTTTCTAAGGAAGATATCTTACTGATGAATGAAACACCACAACAAAGACGAGCGACTATGATGTGGCCGAGTGCAGTCAATTCTATTTTTAGCAAAAGACCATTCTAAGAGCTATCTGACAGAGGGTAGTCTAAACCTAGTTTCTATGGATAGTATTTAGAGCGCAAGGTATCCCAAGCATCACACATTTGTCCATATATTCCATCTTTTCAATGTAATCCAGGTTGGTTGGAAAAATAGTGTAGACAATGACTATTGATTGTAGTTTTTTTATCCTATTGAAACTTAATGTAAAAGTCCTGAAGATTTGATGAAAATATTCTAATGGTGGCATTATGATGTATTGTATTCTTTCGTTTCATATGTGATTTCTTGTGCTCTTTATATTCATATCTGTAATCTCTGTCTAAATTGCAATGTGATTTTGAATCTAGAATTCACATCCCAGTGCTCTAGATTCATGCCATTTAGACAAACCGTATTTCTTCTAAGTTAACTTTGAATTCATCCACAACGGTGCTCCGAGTTTCTTCAAGTGTTTTTCTCTCCCCACACATAATGATTTTTAACTGAGTGTTATTTCTCATTTAGCCTTTATCCTCTCGATTTCAGTCACTAAGTCATTTATTTCCGTCGTTTTCTTAAATCAACTCCATAGCCCAAGGTCTTGTTTTATTTCATCAATAGAACCTGAAATATTGTTTAAAAGTGTTAAATCTAGCTGAGAGTTTAAATTTATATCCTTTACAGAGACAACGTCTCCAGAGAGATCCCTCTCCAGGTCTAAAAGGCTAGGTTGCCTCTGTCATTCATTTTCTTAGTCGAACGAAGTTTACTGAGCGCTAACATTATGGCGTCATTTTCGGAGACAAAATTGAATAAATTTTCCTTGGGAGAATGAAAAAATCTATAGTTTTGACCCCTGAGGGTAACCATGGGGAAAACATCTATATTGGTTGAAACCTTTACCCTAACGACTCTAGTGAAAAATACCATTACTGCGTAGTAGTGTAATTCAGAAACCTTGGCTACGAAGACCATTTATACCATAGCCAATCCTGACCCGAACCTTGTAGATACTAGGTATGATCCTGAGATACTTCTGTGCAGGCTAAGGGAGTAGGTACAAGACCCTTTGTACTACCTAGACATAAATATATCCTTTCCCAAGAACGGGGCTCAAAGAACTGATGACCTCAAGTTTGATGCCTTATTCAAGCAGACTTTGTTTAAGTCTAAATCAAAAACCATCTTGGACCACATATTTTTTGACGAGGAGATATTCCGATATCTAATCCCGCAAGTTGCAAATCCTACTTAGAACATCCCCCAAATCCTAAACTCCACTAGAGAAATGGTCACCAGATTCGCCCCCCTTGTTCTACCATCCCAACTGCATGATTTTCCCCAGAACTACAACTAGAGGATCAAACTCTACGATAATGAAGGAAACATTTCAACCTAAAATCATATGGATTGGTTCAACGATTTCATTGACCTAGAAGAGGTAGACCATGCAGACATGAAAATGAGGTTATTCATGCAGATTCTTTCGAGGGAGGTGAGAAAGTGGTTCAAGGCCCTCCCAACAACAAGCATTCAAGACTTTGCCACATTTGAAACATCTTTCATTACTAGATAGGGAGACAAAAAGAATCCTTTGCAGTTGCTGACACAGTATAACAATATAAAGAGAGTGTTGGATGAGATGGTGAAATATTTCTTGGCCCATTTCATGAGGGTTTACAACTTGATTCCTATGGAATTCCAGCTTCCTCCTGGGGCTGTGCAACTGCAATATGATGACTCCTTCGACAATGATCTCTCCTTGTTATTTAGAGAGAGAATATTTACAAATTTAGACGCTATGATGAGCGAAGTAATCGAAGTTGAGGTAAACCTGATAGCGTCAGGAAAAATAAAACAAAAATTCAACAGATGCAAGAGAAAACCCCAAGGAGATGCACAACCATCAACCTCTCGAACCTCAAAGGACAAGTTCAATTTGATGATAAAGACAATGGATAAACTGATGGAAAGAATGTCCCTGGGAAACAATCTGGCTACCTGAGAACATCATGATCCCCAATATAGGAATCATAACCCTAGAAGAGGTTCAGTCTTGCAGATCAAACAGAGGGAACAGAGAGAACAGGGAAACCATCAAATAAGTCCCCTGTTCCAAAACAATTACGCAAACAAAGATTTTGATCAGATGTTTGAGGATCAAATGCATTGCTACAATGACAAGGACATGCATGTGTTTTTGACGAAAGGGGCACATGATCGATACATGAGAAAAAATGATGACATTATGCTAGAGATGGATGGAACGATGTCTTGGGAAATTAAGAAATTCGGGAAAGTCTATCGCAAGGTCATCATGCAATTCCAAAAGAAATACAACCTTAGGAGAAAAAATGTGTCCATGGAGCCTTAGCTGACAAATCCCATAGGCGAGCCTCAACAGATGAATCACATAAGGAAAACTCTGGTGGATGTCCCTTTCCCAAGCTGACCGAAGCAAGACAACCTGACCAAGGATGTGACGAAAAAGGAAAATTCAAAGGAGGAAGCTTCAAAGAGAGCGCCAAAAACAAGCTGGGAGACATACATCAAGGAGGTAGAAATTTTTTCTCCCCCTTTTAACTTTGAGAACGAAATGGCCAAGATTAAAATATCTATCCCTTTCAATGAAATCATCAAGAAAGGATAATATCAGGATCAAATTATTAAAATGATAAAGATGGGGGGAACTCCCGACACTTTGAACGTCCACGATGATCACTCTGCCATATTTTTTGGTCTGCGCATAGAGGAGATGGGTGATACTGTGGAATTTCCCTCATTCTATGTTAGTATCAAGGTCTAGGACATGACCTTGCATAACACCATGATAGATTCGGGTGCGTCACACAATCGCATGCCCAAAGTGATCATGGATGAGTTGGGTTTGGACATCACCAGGCCCTATAAGGATATTTTTTCTTTCGATTCAAGAAATGTGAAATGTTTGGGTCTGATCAAAGATTTGGTTGTCTCACTGGCCCAAATCCCTTCTAAGAATCTGGTTATGGATGTGGTCATGGCCGATATACCCCCTAAGTTTGGAATGTTATTATCCATGTCATGGGTTGTGAAATTGAAGGGAACTCTACAAATGGACATGTCGTATGCCACCATCCTGATTTTCGTCTAGGATAGATGGTTATACAGAGAAGTACTTCTAAAATACATGGTGAGAAGTAAGACGCAGTTGAATAACCACCCCATATACTCTGTCGACACTAAGATCGGCTCCTCCATCTTTTACAATGACCTGAGTTGTGAAGAATAAGAGTCGACGACTCTCATGGTTGTTGATGACGAAGCCGCGTGACAAGAAACATAGTGCACAAACCCAAGGAACTGCGCAGAGAATGAGATGTGGAACATGAGTTTCGATGGATTCGTAAATAAAGAACGGTTGAGTCTTAGCGTATGGATAAAGCCTCCTAAGGTGGGCCAAAAAATCTTCTCATACAAACTCACTTTCGACTGCACTAATAATATGGATGAGTACAAGGCACTGCTTTTGGGCTTGAGAGTTTTGAAAGAGTTGGGAACAAAGAGGATAGCGGTGCATGGAGACTCTGAGCTCATTATAAAACAAGTGAAAGGCATATATCAATGCAAGCACCCAAGACTGAGAGCGTACATAAATCTAGTGATGGACCTCCTCGACAAATTCTCAGAGTATAATTTATCGGCAATCCCAAAGGGGCATAATCAGATTATAGATTCCTTGGCCACCTCAGCCTCGGTTTTTAAAATTCCCATTTTTCCAAACAGAAAGTATGAGATCAAAGTCAAACACAGGCTGACGATACCTAATAATATCAAGTATTGGCAGGTGTTTGAGGATGACAAATAGGTGGAGAGATTTCTCCAAATGAGCGATGAGTTAGCTAATAGGAACATTTATGACAAGTGTTGTTGTGATGAAGATGAAAGAACATATGTGTGTAGTGATGATGACCCTTTCCAAAAATATATAGATGGAAGGGACATAGTACAGTTAAATAATAACATCATCCCAAGAGGATTAGTTCTGTTGGAAAACCTTTTTGATGAAAACGATGTGGCTATAAATCCCAATATCACTGCAAATGATGAGGATGTCGAGGATTGTAATATCGGGACCCAAGAGAATATGAAAATAATCAAATTATAGAATATGCTCATTCCAGAGCTCAAACAGGACTACATCAAGCTCATGAAGGATTTTCCTGATGTTTTTGCTTGGAGTTATGATGACTTGAAATTTTATGAAAGCAAAGTGATTCAACACGTCATTCCTCTGAAAGAAGACCAAAAGCCTTTCATGAAAAATATGACATGGATAAATCCTCTGCTAGTGCCTCTAGTCAAAAAGGAGGTAAAGAAACCTTTCGAAGAAAAAATTATTGTTTCTTTAAGGTTTTCAAAATGGGTTGCAAATCTAGTACCTGTAAGGAAAAAGAGCGGTGAAATAAGGTTGTGCATCGATTTTTAGAATTTGAACAAAGTATCCCTCAAGGAAAACTACCCGCTCTTGAAGATGGACTATATCCTGCAGAAGGTAGTTGTGTCCCAGAATATGTCTATGCTAGATGGATTTTTAGGTTAAAATCAGGTCATGGTACACCCAGATGACCGAGAAAAGACAACTTTCACGACACCGTGGGGGAAATTCATGTACGGTAAGATTCCCTTCGGCTTGATGAAAATTGGAGCTACTTTCTAGAGGGTGATGTATATAGAATTTGCTGAAGAGAAGGAAAAAATTATAGTGATCTATCTGGACAACATCATAATGTACTACGATTCCGATGAACAACACCTCGGGCATTTGAAGAAATTTTTCCAAAAGTGTTGGAAGTTCATCATACCTTTGAATCCGAAAAAATCACATTTCAGAATGAAAGAGGGGAAACTGTTGGGGCATGCCATCTCGAAAGAAGTTATAATTATAGACCCCAACAGGGTTGAAGGAATCCTGAAAATCAACACTTCATGCAACAAGAAGGAGGTGCATTCCTTCCTGGGAAAGGCGAATTTCTTGAGAAGGTTCATCCCAAACTTGGTAGAAATTATAAAAAATATCACCAGTATGATCAGAAGAGGGAACGAGATCAAATGGAACCCCGAAGATAGAAAATCATTTGAAGAAATCAAGATAGCACTGACCAAAGCTCCTATGTTGGCTAGCCCAAACTTCACGAAGGACTTCATCCTGTTCTCATTCGCCTCAGAGCATACAATTGTTGGCGTATTGTTATAGAAAGATGATCAAAATTTTGAGAAGCCTATAGAATACTTCAGTAGGACACTGAGGGATTCCCCACTGAGGTATGAGATTATGGAGAAACAACTGTACGCCTTAGTGAAAGCCCTAAAGGAGTTCAAAACCTACATACTACATTCTCGTATTATCACTTTCGTGCCCAACAACTCAATCAAGGATATCTTGACTCAGGCTGACCTGGAGGAAAGAAGAGGTAATTGGATCATGGGAATGCTAGAATACAACCTTGAAATCAAACCCACTAAGTTGATCAAAGGACAGGGCCTCACAAAACTAATGGTACAATCAAACTGCAACATCCTGGGAATCAACTTCATCACTGATTTATCAAAGAATCCTCAGGAAGAAACAACCACGCAGGTGGCTAAGAAGTTCATCAATTCACCTTGGTACACGTACATCATTTATGTGTTGAGGAATCTGCAAGCCCCTCCAGGGTTAAGTAAGACCAAGGACATATTCTTAAAGCTCAAAGATACTAAGTTCTGCATCATGGAAAACTCACTGTATTGAAAATATCCAAGAGGGATATTGTTGAGATGCATACTTGAAGATGACGTCAAACATGCCATCATATAATTCCACAAAGGTGACTGTGGGGGACATCACTACTGGAAAACCATCATGCATAAAATTCCCAGAGCTAGTTACTACTGGCCCACCATCTTTGTGGACATGTACAAAGAAGTTTCCAGTTGCCACGAGTGTCAAATTTTCAACTGAAGGAGAAAGTTGTAACCCTTGCCACTAAAATCAATCTCGGTCGAAGCACCATTCATGCAATGGGGCCTGGATTTCATAGGAGAGATTCATCCACCATCCTCGGTGCAACACAGATGGATACTTATGGCCAAATATTATTTCACGAAATGGATCGAAGCAATTTTGACAAAGCAGGCGACTGACATGGTCATCATTCATTTCATGGAGACCAACATCATGTCTAGGTTCAGGTGCCCTATCAAAATCATCACAGACAATGCAATCACTTTCAAGTACAAGAAAATGAAGAAGTTTTGCAAGGACTACAATATAACCCTGGGACATTCTACAACATATTACCCACAAGGAAATGGGTTAGTAGAATCATCTAATAAGAGCCTAACAGGGATCATTAAAAGACTCTTGCAGGAAAACAAGAAGGCTTGGCATAAGAAACTTATTTACGCACTGTGGGCAGACAAAATTACTACCAAAGATTCCATCTCCACATCACCATTCCAAATTTTGTATGGCGTGGACGCAATTTTCCCTACCTCACTGGGATTTCCCATCAGGAAGTTCCTGCAAGAGCAAGAGGTCAATCTAGATGACACGTAAAGAAGGATAAATCAGTTGATTCATGCGTAGCATATGAGGGATTAGGTTTACAATCGATCACAACTTCAATAAGAGAGGATGAAGAAAACTTTCGACAAGCACTCTAAGTAGGAGGAATTTTGGATGGGGGATCTGGTATTGAAGTGGGACGCAAGGAACAAAGATAAAGGAAAGAATAGAAAATTCGATCATCTTTGGACTAGTCCTTTCAGAATCAGTGTGTATCATGGAAACAACACATATTTTCTAGAATGAATCAATGAGGAATGGATTGGTTGGGGGCCTATAAACGACAGGTTCCTCAAACACTACCTGGTGAAATGAAGTCCATTTAAATCTCATGTCATTGTAAATACTCATTTTTATTTTTGTTTTTTTTTCAAAGAAGGTTTTTTGAGTCAATATGTCAGCAAAAAATTGAAATACGGAGTGAAGGCCCTAAGTTTATGTTGAGTCCGATCGAAGCCGTGTCAAGAAGGTTTAGGTTGCATTTTTTTGTTTTTTGTTTTTTCAAAGTCTGGAAGTTGAATAAGGTCCAATGGTCAGGCACCCAGTTTGTTTTTATTTTCCATCTCACTGGGAGTATAGCAATCCCCATTGGAGCCAGCTATTATCATCGTCATTTTGTTCAATTAGATTCAGTCTTAGTCGAGTCAGAATATGTGTGTCAAAGTGTGCAAGGTCGAGTACCAAAAAGAAAACGGGTCAAAATTAGTAAGTGGTCGGTTGGCCCTTGGAGTCAGGAAGGGATGTCAGAACCAAAACATGTGTAAGGGGTAAAGGTATTTTCCCAAATATTTCGGTCCTATCAGAAGAGGAGGTCGCTTTGGCAAAGAGAATGGAAAATCATGATGCTCGTATCACATACGTGTTGAGGAAAAGATATGAATTAATCTTACTCAATCATTTTCAAACTTTACTTGGCTAAAGAAAAGTAGACAGGAATATCACCCTATGTTTATATCCAACAAAAATAACATCCTAACTCACAAGTATTAATTACAAGTGCTTAGGCTAGTATTTTATCAACAAAAAGCTTGTTGAAAATTCACTTTTTATGTAATTTTTTGAATATAACAGTTGTTGAAATAAATGTAAGAACAAAAGTAAAGACACCAAGATGATAATCAAGATAGATGAGACATAAAGAAATCCTTTATTTCATTCCAAATCACCAAAGAGTCATTTTCTTTACAAAATCTCATATAGAAATCTTGGACCAAATTCAAACTTAGACATCCCCAATGGAACATACAAAAGGACCTCTAACAAAAAACAAAAACTGAACTCTAAAAGATGGATCATCTTGCCACATATTATTGCCTACTCGACTCTGCACAATAGTCTTTATCAGTCATGAAAATTAATTCACAAACAAACAAGTCTACATAGACTATCAAATATAGATCAACACCTCTAAAAAACAAGTGTCTGAATGATTTGATTCAGTCCTGAATATTGTTGTCTACAATAAGACCATGTTATCACAAAAGAGAATTAGGCTTTGATGAATATATGAATGAATGAAAACTGAACTATATGAACACAAACTCAAAGAGAAAACCTTAGCATGGTTTTGCTTCTATCCTCCTCTTATTCCTCCCTTTCCTTTTTCTTTTAACAAATTAAAATTGGTTGAAGAAATTGAACCAATTCATTAGTTAAGTTAATTAAAAGACTCAATTAACTTTAGTTAGGGGGGAGAGTAATAATTATAATAAGGGTCATAAATAAATAATAACTAGTGGGTGGGACCCCTTGTGACTCCCTTTAGTTCATAACAATCATAACATAACCATTAGTTAAACAAAACATACCTCCTTGTGCCTCCCATCAACATATTTACTTTTGGCAGTTTAAACTTATGAAATTTGAAATTATTTCAAAAATAATACTCATATATCCAAAAATAAACATGTTGTTCAAAGATCCCTGAAGTCAATTGTCATAAAACAATAGATATAATAAAAACTCAAAAACCATATTTCCCAGTCTATGATGTAACCCTTCCTTGATTGCTACTGTCACCTCTTGATTTTCTTGAGTTTTCCTTTGGTTGTGCACATCCCTTAGGCCTAATCTCACTGATCACGTGGGAACAATTGTCCCTCAAATGCATCCGGGAAAACATGGATTTGTCAGAGTCATTGGAGGGTGAGGAAGGGGAAAAAGTGGCTTTTCCTTTATCAAGGCTATGGTGGGCTTCAATATTCAATCTCTTGCTAGCATGGGAGGATTGCAGTGGCGAGTGGTTAGGGGAAGCTTGGGCAATGGGGTTAACCGACGGAGGAGGAGGCAAAGACAAGTTGGGCCAGCCACGATGTTGGGATACTGATGGGTGGATAATCTCCTACCATCCATCATTTTCAGGGACCTCGGGTTGTAATGAAACATGAGGAGGTATAGGGATATCGGGTGCTTGCAGGGCTTGGAAAGGAGGCCCTTCAGGCCTAGGTTGGACTATTCCCTACCCAATCCAATTGAAGAATACAACATGAAACAATTGGCCAAGCTCTTGTGAATCAACGTCAAAATGTATGGAGAACCTAGGCCTTCTTGGGCCTCAGTTCCAATTACCTCTACCTACTTTTCCTCGGCCATGGATTCCTCGACTGAAAAAACTCATCTTACATGCGTGATCAATTAGAAAATAGTCTTTTAAATAGCCATACATGACAACTCTTAAAAATATGAAATAGATTTGGCTCATAATGTATCAGACTCATGCAATCCAATCCATACAAATTGTTTTACTGTTAATCAACGAGCAGGGGGGTGAAACAGGGTTCTGGGATATGTGAGGGGTTTCTATTGAGCGAAAATATGATATAATGAAAGGGGAGAAGCATGTTCACTGCTCAATGACAACAAAAATCAACTGTAAAGAAAAACAATAAAACCTCACTACATCCACACAAGACACTGCCACTTTCATCCATTTAAACACATAAATTCTCTTGACTGTAATCAATCTCATAACAGGGAGTGAAAAAGGAATATGGGAGGTGACGGGGTTTGTAATTAGTAGAAAGTGAAATAATGGAAGGGAAAAAGGACAGTTACTATTCATGGAATTAATTAAGTGATCCATAAAACATTCTGTGACAGGAGATGCATCAATCATCAATCACTAGACTAAATAATAATTTTTTTGTATCTAACAAGTTCATTGTTCAAAATCAAATGTCTCACATAGTGCCATCACAAAACAACAGGCATCCTATAGAATTTGCAAGAGGTTTGTTACCTTTATTCACCCACTCTGCATTTCATAATAAATTTATGAACAATACCCATTTCCAATCTGTAATTATCAAAATCAACCATTGCCCATGCATTTCTTCAATCCACAACTATACTCAAAAGTCATGTTCTCAAAATAAAAATGAAGTCACTATTACTGCAATAGAGCCCATCAAAATTCAATGATATTCCTTAACATATATATGTAGTAACCAAAATAATCAAGAACAAATTGCCATGCCTTAAATGACAATTAATCATACAACCAACAACCACCATTTAGACACAAGCTATGCATATGGTAATTTTCCCAGGCAATGTAGTTCTGCCACTGTAAAAGAAAAACAATTCAATGTGATTTAAAAGTTGGACCACCTATCCAACACGACTGTCATCAACAACATGCTTGCTTTAACCAATGGTCGATTGCAATAAATAACATGCTAAAAACTCTGTGGGTATCCATGAGTAAGTAAACAAGATATCCATACCACACACAGTGCGCAACTAACAAAACTCCACGGTGCAACATTTCCACTTAGCACAACAAACAAACAGTCACAGTAATAACTGAACATATTGGATGAGCCATCGATTTAATATAAGATTGCTTCGATTTAGTCACACTGTGATCAACTATGATGTGCAAACTCATGTCCATACAACCAACAAGCACAATGATGCAGTGGATATACTTTCTATATTTACCCAGTCCAATAATCATTCGGCCCCAATAAAACCATAGTTCCATGCCCAATATTTCATTTTGAAAAATACCATACACACAATGCAACATGTGTGAGAAACACCAAGAATTTGTAACCAATGCCAACTATCATCCAAAAATTATTAGTGCAAATACTAGTGACTATATATCAACCAAACAATTCACCATTGTTGTGGAAACTCAATCAACCGAACAAGATGTGGTAGCTATGCCTACCCACACATCCAATCTAATTGGGGCAGAGGCCTTTTCCAGTAACAATACTAAGCTATTACCATAAGGAGGGTGGTTGTATATTTTGAAAGTGCAATTGACAATGAAGGGTTCATCCTTATCATCACAGATGCAGTAACTCAATTCTAAAACAACAGGACTGCCATATGACCAACTGGGTGAATTTGTATTCACAAGCAATCGACCATACATTCGATCCATGATAACCCGTAGCAACTTGGAAGGCATGACAATATCCTTTACAAAATTTGAGACTGGAGGGTTAAGGGTCTACTTTGTAGCCAACACCAGGGAACAGAGCCAACTCCTCGTAATGGTGTAACTTTCAAGGCCAAGGGTGTGCACACAAAGAGAGACATGATTCATATGCGAACAGGTAACAATCCATGACAGGGGACCCAAAAAAAAATGGGAGGCTCTCATTCGACTGGGAAATTTATTTAATGCACGTAGGGTATAACCCTCGTGTTCTTCGTCCAAACTACCACAATACTGAGGTGAATACAGGGCAGAGTTAAGAATAGAACACTCACTTCATGACTCTTAGCGGTGGAAACAACCAATGTTGAAGTGAAACACAACATAGTGACGGAGAAAACCTTTGACCATTAAACCCAATAAAGCTAGAGACTGGATTTAGTGACAGTGCATGAAGATAGCTATCCACCCAAGACTTGAACAAAAACCCTCCAACTAAACCAGTAGTCGTAATAGAGAGTTATCACCAGGAAGACCAATAACCTCTATGAACTCAAAAATATTACAGGAAGAACCATCCATTCTTTATTCAAGAACCAAAATTTCACACAGTTGCAATGCTCAAGAAAAACACAAACCCATACACTTGAGCCAATAATCATTTCATAACCAGAGGGAAGTCACGAATGGCCAAAAAAAAAAAACATACCTGTTAATCGAATTCCTTAAAACGAAAGTTGGACGAGTAGTTCCTCCCTACTAAAATTTCAGAGCATAACAGAATAGCAAGATCAAACAATATCCTGACTAGGGTGGCAACCAATGGGAAGAGTAAAGGTGACATGCAGTAAATGCACATTGCCTCCACCCACATATCATTAACTCAACAGTACATGCCAACAAATTCTCCATTAACACGACTAATCAACCATGTATCGCAACCATCACATCATTAAAATCTAGTAGCGCGATCACCATATCCCATTTCACATCATATAACTCACACAAATCGCCTAACCATCAACGTTCACCACCTTATCAAATGAGCCATCGACGTTCAATCCATCCAAACATACCATATGTATATTGGCCACATAATTCCATTAACTATTGCATAACCATTAGCATTTTCACCTTGCCAAATGTGCCACCAACATTTCAACCATATGCATATTGTTGGCGTTCAGAAGTCACTCCTGGATTGCTAGTAGGAGCAGAGCCCGAAGCCCATCAGATTTAATGTCATGGTTTGTTTTAAAGGGTGATCAAATGGAGGAAGACTCCGAACAGCATAAATCCAACTTCAAAAACCAGATCAGGCATGCATGACAGAGTGAGGTCTTGATAAACTCCAAGCGGTGAGTTGTAGTAAAGGCGAGTAGGTGGAAGATTTACGCAAGAAGAACGCAATGATCTATTACAGACATCCGGTATGCAACAGATTAAAGAAGAAATGAGCTCAAACGCAAAATCCTTTTACATTCGGACACATAAAAAACAGAGGGCACGACAACGCCACAACAAATCCTTTGTTGCAACCAGCTGCACTACTGTGAATCCTCAGGTAACAGACGAACAAAGATGGAAAAGAAGGGGAATTGCTTGTTATAAACCAAGAAATCTCAAACATAGAGGCATAACCATGAAACCAGAGTATTGCTGAAACTATACAGTCAGGAGCTTAGCTCTACCATCGATTCCTACAAAAATGGCAAAAATGCCTACATATACTCAAAATTACAACAGCGGCGGAACCAAGAAAYRCATTGAAGGCTTTGCGTCTGCATGGCCTCTGACAACACGGAGYTKTGATCTCTGAAWGGYCRTGCAACTTATGGCAGACGCAATCARCTTTCTGACAATTCATYCGGYGAATCGACRTGCTTTTAATTYGTTACAGGACGTCCCCATTATGGCRGAGACGATGTCTAACCACCGCCAACTGCTTCAATAAMTGCTTCTYGGGATTGKAGATGGTTCGGCCAACTCAGCCTCTTGGGCCAGGGAAGACTTCKCGAGCTRCCATCTGGAGCAACTGACAAGMTTGAGGGRCGGACATGRGGTATGGAGGGAGTGATGGCATTGAGGGGCATGTGGAAGAGGTGGAGAAGAGTAAGAGTGATGATAGAGAGGAGTGACAGAAGATGGGCCACGTAGGAGGGCATCCAGGAGGAAACTACCCTTTAGGCGAGGAGCTGACGCGGAAAGGAGATACGTGGAAGGCAACGAGTGGAGGGTGGAGAGAAAGGGGGACCACATGGGCTAATAGGAGGAACGAAAGGATGACACGCGGCGACTGGGGACAAGCGGATGGAAAAATGATATGATAGAACAGGGGGGACCCAATCTGGTTAACTGAATTGTAGTTTGGAGAATGCAGGAAAGCACGAGCGCTGTTGATCTGGGCGCCTCGATCGTGGTCGTTGGAGAGTTACACATGGGAGCTTGGACCCCCCCCCTCCGCTTAAAGGTAGAAAGGAAGGGGGGGTCTGACTTGATCTTCACCGCCGTTGATCCAGGCGCGTGCATCTGGGCCGTCGGAGAGTTGCACCCCCGAACTCGGACCCCCCCCCTCGCTTAAAGATCGGAAGGCGAGGGGGGTCCGACTTTTGCTGTGCACCGTTGATTTGGGCACGCAAATCTGGACCGCACGGTCTTGCTTACTGCTTACCTTGGGCGCATCATTGCCCGAAACTTTGGACAAGTGGGTTTTAACCCATTCTTTGATATCTAAACCCCCTAAGCAAGAAATATCGCTAACACATATTAAACATGTAATTCAATCAAAATTTCATAACCATTTACTTGCTATCTAGGGTTTAGCAATAATCATAAATTCTTTTCATGCATGTAGTATAGTTAGGATATCTTTAAAATCTTCCCCTAGCAATTGTTTCTGATTTCCTTCAATTTATTCGCATGTGGTATTGCAGAACTAGTTCCCTTTTCTTTGTATTTGTTATAATATTTTTCCTTTCATATAATTTCACTAGCATGTTGGTTATGCAGGTGTGATAACAACATACAGTAATGAAATTAATGAATAGCATAGGTTGTAGTAACATAAGGAATCAACCCTTCATAAGCTCGATTTATAACCAATACCAACAAGATCTTCATCAACCATGTGAGTCATGTCATGCATCATATCAACATAAAAAATGAACAGATCTGCTCTCCAATAGTTCAAGGGGGTCCCACCTACTAGTATTATTTAGTTTTTATAATAATAGGCTTTAGCAACACTTTGCGGGAGAAAATTCGTTGACGTTTTCAATCGTCAACAATACGCTCTGCAGCTCTTATCAGTTCTACTTTGCACACTCCGAAGTGTACCCATCGCGCAGATGTACTGCGAAAAATATTCAAGCTCGCTCTGAAACCTCTAGTCGCCATGAATTCAGTGTCCCCCGACACGTTTCCATCTCTTGCCCGCCCGATTATAAATTAGGAGCACTCTATATTTATTTTGTTCATCAGTCGAGTTTACGCATCGCTTATAATTCTTCTCACAAGCCCAAGTCAATTGAGATTATCGCCTTTGGTTCACACGAATCCACCATGTGCAAAACCAATACACGTTGCACCATGATGACATCCCAGAGCATAAGAAAAGGTGCACAAAGTCACAAGAATGATGGGCCCAAGCCTCAAATCTTGACATTGGTCAACGAAGATACGGAGGTTAGGGCATCTTTTAAGCAGGTCGGATGCACAACCTTTTGCTAAAAAATCCAAGGATTCAACATGAAACTAGCGGATTAGTTCACACTCAGGTTCGACAGGTCCTACATGGTAATTGTAGGTGTTGTATTCCAAGTGATAGAGGAAACTCTATTGGCCACGACAGAGATCCCTTCGCACAGTGAAAGGTGGTTTAAATGGATGCCTTTGGATGCACAGTGTTACAAAGACTTCATCAAATGAGACTGCTTAGGTGGGAAAGTCAAAACGGGAGTTCCAACTAGATATTTGTAGGGGCCCTTTGGAAACTCATGGAGGTGATTAAGAAATATTTCACCTGTGAAGGAAGGTTTGACAGAATACATTTGTACCACATTAGATTATTGATTCACCTCACAGGGAGGAGACCATTAAATATTCCTTTTTTCTAAAACCAAAGCCTCCGAGAAATGGTGGACAATGCCCGAGCTGAAACAGATTAGCTAAAGAGGAAAATATCACATGTCTCACTAATTAAATTGTTGTTGGTGGAGGATTTAAGGAAATTGGGAAATAACCGGGATTCGTTTCTACTTGCAATAGGCATCCCCAAGGATCCAAAGGGAGATTTCCCTCTACCTGTGGAAAGGGTAACATCGCATCGTGTAGAGGCTGAAGCAGGAAGGGATGCAGAGGAAGGAAGGATGTTGGAATCCCTATTCCCCCAACAACCAATACCCCAGAGAAGGGGCAGGACAAAGAAAAACAAGGAAGTCGGGGAGACCCGAGTCCCAAGCGAGCCACGTGCAAATTCATTCACCATATAATTTCTCACACATGTTGTTCGGTTGGATTCCATTGAATGCATAAGTCAAGAAAGATGGGGCAAAAGGAGGAGGATAAACACTGAAATAAAATATGTTCATGAGATGTCACAATATCTAAAGCAAGCGCAGCTCGCTATCACTGAGCTATACCAAGAAAACAGAGAGCTGAGACAACAGCTGGAAGAAAAAACCCTTGAAATATTAGCATCACAAGTTCACGAGGGAAACACAACTTTGCTAAAGAGAGAACTCAGGGAAGCGCATGATACGATCATACAGTTGTGAGAAACATAGAGGGTGTTAGAAGAAAGGAATGTAAAACACTTCAGGGAATGTAAATCATCCATTGAGAAAGTCCACGTGGCTCTGGCCAGTGCATAGAAGAAGCTGAAAGGGAATGTGTTTCTACAAGGGAAAGTGATGAACTTGAAAAGGAGAAACTGGTCTCTTAGGAGAAAACTTCGAGTATCCAAACTGCAAATGAGACCAGACGCATGATCGATCGACTCCTTTTTGGTTTCCTCAGACATGGCACAGACTCAAACTCTGATAGATACCTGCGTAGAAAACATACGATGAGCAGCGATGAAATATCATTATGAAGGATAGGTGTATGTTGGGTGTGCGACAGTTTGAGGAAGGGGCATTGTTACCTAGCTGGGGTCATCATTTTGGAGGCACTTGCAAGGTTATGCAGTCACCTTCTACATGCATGCACCAGAAAATAATCATGCAAAAAAGATCACAATCGTTACAATCTGTGGCAGGAGTCTAACAGAATACTTGATTGTCCAGATGCTCTGTCAAAGGAAATCATCGACACCTCATTTTCTAATGAAAATATCTTGCTGATGATTGAAACACCGCGACAAATATGAACGGATATGATGTGTTCGAGTGCAGTCAGTTCTATTTTTAGCAAAATACCATTATAAGAGCCATCTGACAAAGGGTAGTCGAAACCTAGTTTCTATGGATAGTAGTTAGAGTGCAGGGTAGCCCAAGTGGCACACCTTTTTCTATATATTCCATCTTTTCAATGTAAGCCAGGTTGGTTGGAAAAACAGTGTAGACAGTGACTATTGATTGTAGTTTTTTTATCCGATTGAAACTTAAGGAAAAAGTCACAAAGCTTTGATGAAAAGATTCTAACGATGGCAGTCTGATGTATTGTATTTTTTCTTTGTGTATGTGATTTCTTTTTCTCTTTATATTCATATCTGTAATCTCTGTCAAAATTAGAACGTGATTTCGAATCTAGAATTCACTGTGCAGTGCTCTAGATTCGCATTATTTAGACAAACCATATTTCTTCTAAGTTAACTTCGAATTCATCCCCAGCAGTGCTCCAAGTTGCTTGATGTGTTTTTATCTCACCACACACAACGATTTTTAACTAAAGACTGTTGCTCATTTAGCCTTTATCCTCTTGAGTTCAGTCACTGAGTCATTTCTTTCTATCGTTTTCTTAAATCAACTCCATAGCCCAAGGTCTTTATTTCTTTCACCAATAGAACTAGAAATATTGTTTAAAAGTGTTAAATCTAGCCCAGAGTTTAAATTTATATCCTATACAGAGATGAAGTCTCTAGAGAGAGCCATTTCCAGGTCTGAAAGGCTAGTTTCGGGCCTCAAAGTTGGTTTGTAGGTTGCCTCTATCATTTGTTTTCTTAGCCGAACGAAGTTTATAGAGTGCTAACAGCTAACACAAAGATCTCATCCCTGGTGAAGCCACCCTATTTTGAATGGTTGTGGGTGTGGTTTTGTCGACAATACCAACTCTATGACGATGTATGCTGATATGAGGTTCTTATGGCTTCTGCTATCAATAATAAAATACAGTAGGGTCCCCTTCAAACACATCTTTAAATGAAAAATGTGCTCTCCTTCTTGAGGTTCTGTCGGTTCTTCTGGTTGAATTGTTGGGGTTGTAACTGTAGAAGTGATTTCTCCATCGATGATCTGTCTTCTCCCATTATTTTCTAAATCAGATTCCAAATGAGGGTTCGACACATTTTCTTTGATCTTGGCCACCAATGATTGTTTTGAGCGACATTCATCAGTGTTGTGCGAGGGGATTTTTTGGAAATCGCACCACTTTCCAATGTCCTTCTATTAGGATATTTAGACACTTAGGAGTTAGTTAAGATCTACTTGGTCTAATATGTCGTTAGGTAAAAGTGTGTTTCTTTAGTATGCATTAGTATGCATTTGTAGTTAGGAA
>JZKD02S1656680.1:240416-254402 GCA_000966675.3 Picea glauca
CCTTCATCTTTCCATTACCCTTATTTTCCTATGGCTTGGAATAATTTTATGAAGGTTGGTTGTTAGGGTTGTCTTTACCATAATTTGGTTGTTTCGTATTTGCAGACCCAAGATCCCACTTGTTCTGGTGCTTAAATTTCTGCTTGATTTAACAATATATCGATAAGCAACACTGAGTGATGAGATGTCCAGTAAATCCATTTTATTTTGGATGTATCTGTGTAGAGCATCATGATATTTCACAACCAAATTTCACTCATAGTATTTGATACCCAGCATGGTGCATAGGGTATGGAAGGTATTGGTGAACTCTGGAACTGCTTGGACCCTCTCTTTTCGTAGTGTGGTCCATCTCATGTACTAGTCGTCATAGTTTCCAAAAGGGTGATATTATTCCTTGACCATATCCACAAAAAATTCCCAAGTGGGATTGGCTCCATATATTCCAGACTCCTCTGTGGATATTTGTTCCTAGTATGTTTCCCACCAATTCTTGACATGCGGGAGAACCTTAAGGAGTGTCACGATGATCTATTCCATGTCAGAGAAATTATGAATAGAGAAATAACCTTCTAGCAGATTTAACCATTTCTCTAGTGAATCCACATCTATCTATCCTTCAAATACAAGAATATGAAAACTAACTTGTACCTTGAAAGTTCAGGTGCCTCCAAAGTGGACACTTGATGAATATGTGTCTGTTGTTATCGAAAGACATTGAAGGATGTGGAAAAAATTCAACATCGTTTCCTCCCTTTGTCGCGTGAGAGCTTGCTCAAACAATAAATTAATATAATATTCTACTCCATCATTTTTGTTTTCTTTTACCATGTAGGGTTTCTTGTGCATGCGAGAGTGATTTTCCTCAAGAGAAACAAGCTCGAGACCCATCTTTCGATACTCATACCTCATCGGGGACATGCAATGAAAACTGATCAAGAGAAACCTGCTCTGATACCACTGATCTAGATTATTTTTTTGAGAATGAAATGAAGGAAGAAATATAAAAATGAAATTTACAGAGATATTGCGAGATACACAAAAAAAATTCAATACACACAGAGATACAATCATACACGATTTCTACTAATGAGCGAAATGTACAAAACTGTAGAAATATAGAGTGAAAGACTCGCTAGAATGGTGGCAGTTTATCTCTGAGAAGAGATTTGATGGCTACTCACATTGACAAGAAGATGATTTTACAATGAGGCTCCAAAGGCCTTTTTATCATAAAGAAAATCCAAAACCCTAACCTCGGAAGATGAAAAGAGAACAATTTTGTGGACCCCGTTTTGAGTAGTTTGGTGTATCAACTTCCTCAAGACGTAACTTTGGCATATGATCTAATTTTGGGGTGCATGATAGCTCATTAGAAAGGTATCAATGAGGATATTCATTTTGGGGGCTCAATTAGAGACTTTGAATATCAATGAGGTGCTTGATCGTGAAAAAACATTTTTTGGGCCCTCAAAATGACCCCGAAAGTTTAGGAACCAAAAAACTGCTAAAAAGAGTAAGTTGCCAGAAAACTATTTTGAGCTAGTTGGAATATGTGGGTAGCCACTGATATATACATGGATCAATCAACCTCCTTAGGAAGAAATTTTCTACATTGCATTGAGTTCCCAAGGGAGAGGGGGAAGCATTTGCTAAATCTGGACCTTGTTGAGTTGCTCTCCTTGCTGGAGAAGTTGCGCTACTTGGTTTTTGGGAGGTTGTCAAGAATTCGATGAGATGACTGTGTGAAAAATGAATATTTTCACTTTACTTCAATATTATCGACCTACTTTTTCTATATAGAAGGTTATTGGACTGAGGTTGTAGTGGTTGGTGTTTCCTTCTGTTCACCTTTTGAAAAGATTCTGAAGAAACTAAATTTTGTACTATGAGATACTATCATGTAGCACTGTTTATGTGGGACAATAGTCAGAACTACCTATGGTGTCATGTATAGAGGATCCCCCAGAGTAAAAATGAAACTATGGGTTCGAGACTCATAAATATCATGGTGCTTCCACATATATGGATATCCCAAAAGAACATCAAAAACATCCAACTGGGAAACATCACATAATACCTCATCCTTGAATGTTTGGGTGTTGTATGGAAATAGAAACTGTTGGTTGACATAGAGATCTCATCCCTGGTGAAGCCACCCGATGTTGAATGGTTTTGGGTGTGGTGTTGTCGACAATACTGCATCCAAAAAAAATCCCAAGTGGGCTCGACCCCATATATTCTAGACTCCTCTGTGGAACTTTGCTCCCAGTAAGTTTCCCACCAATGTTTGACATCGAGGAGAGCCTTAAGGAGTGTGAAGGTGATATTTTCACTTTTGGAGATATTATGAATAAAGAAATAACATTCTAGAAGATTGAACCATTTCTCTAGGGCATTTGCATCTATCTTTCCTTCAAATATGGGAATTTCAAAATTAACTTGTACCTTGAAAGGAGAGGTGCCTCCAAAGTGGCTGCTTGATGAAGACGTTCATGTTGTTATCGACAGGCATTGAGAGATGTGGGAAAAATTATTCATCATTTCATCCCTCTATCATGTGAGAGCTTGCTCAAGAAACAGATTAATAGAATCTTCTGCTCATCATTTTTATTTTCTTATGGCATGTAGAGTTTCTTGGGTGTGCAAGAGTGATTTTCCATAAGAGAGACAAGCTCGAGACTGAATTTTCTATACTCAAACCTCATCGGGGACATGCACTGAAAAACGATCAAGAGAAGCCTTCTCTAATACCACTGATTGAGATTATTTTTTTTAGAAAGAAATGAAGGAAGAGATATAAAAATGAAATCTATAGAGATATTGTGAGATACACAGAAATGTTGCAATAAACACCAAGATACAGTAATACCCAATTTCTATTAATGAGGGAAATGTACAAAATTGTAGAAATATAGAGTGAGAGACTCACTAGAATGGTGGAATATTATCTCTGAGAAGAGATGTGACGACTACTGAAATTCACAAGAAGATGATTTTATAATGAGGCTCCAAAGACCTTTTTATCATAAATAAAATGCAAAACCATAACCCCTAAAGATGAAAAGCCAAAAGTTTTGTGTACCCTGTTTTGGGTAGTTTGGTGTATCAAGTTACTGGGGGTGTAACTTTGGAATACGATCTCTGCTTGGGGCACACGATAGCTCATTGGAAAGGTATCGATGGGTATATTCATTTTGGGGTCTCAATAAGAGCCTTCAACTATCATTTAGGTGCTCTATGATGAAAACAAATGGGCCTGAAAGTTTAGGAACTGAAAAATTGCTAAAAATAGTAAGTTTCCAGAAAACTGTTTTGATCCAGTTGGAATAGGTGGGTTTCCACTGATATCTACCTGTATCAATCCTCCCTCCTTAAAAATAATGGTATCCATTGCGTTGAGTTCCTGGGGAAGAGGAGGAAGCATTTGTTGAATCTGGACCTTGGTGAGATGCTCACCTTGTTGGAGAAGTTGTGTTTCTTGGTTTGTGCAAGGTTTTTGAGAACCTAATGAGATGAATGTGTGCAAATGGAATATTTTCACTTTTCCTCAACATTATTGACCTAATTATATTGGATATAAGGTGCTTGGATTGAAGCTGCACTGGTTGCAATGTCCTTCTGTTCACCTTTTGAAACGATTCTGAATAAGCTAATTTTTTTAGTATGGGCTACTACCTTGCGGCACTATTTAGGTGGGACAATAGTCAGAACTATCTCTAGTATCCTATAGAGATGAACCCCCAGAGTAACAATGACACTACGGGGTAGAAACTCATAAATATCATGGCACTTCCACATATATGGTTGGCCCAAAATAACATCATAGACATCCAATAGTGAAACATCACATAATACCTCATCCTTGAAGGGTTAGATGTTGTATGACAATCGACACTATTGGCTGACACTGAGATCCCATACCTAGCGAAGCCAACCAATGTTGTATGGTTGTGGGTGTGGTTTTGTCGAAAATCCTAATTGTTTGATAACCTTTGCTGAGATGAAGTTCTTCTGGCTTCCACTATCAATAATAAGATGTAGTAGGGTCTCCTTCACCCACATATGTGAATGAAAAAGGTGCTCCCCCTCTTTAGGATTTGTTGGTTCTTCTAGTTAAATTGTTGTGGTCACAAGAATAGTAGTGGAGTATGTATCGATGATCTATCTTGTCCCATTATTTTGGGAATCAGATTATGAAATAGGGTTCGACTCCTATTCTTTGATCTCATCCATAAATGATTGTTTTGAGCAACATTCATCAATGTTGTGCCAGGGGATTTTATGGAAATTGAACCACTTTCTAGTGTCCTTCTTCGTCTTTCCATTAACCTTCTTTTTCTATGGCTTGGACTGATTTTCTAAAGGAGTCTTGTTAGGGATGTATTTACCATACTTTGGTTGTTGCATATTTGCAGAGTCAAACTCCGACTTGTTCTAGTGCTTAAATTTCTGCTCGATTTAATAGTATATCGATAAGCAACACCCAATGATGAGATGTCCAATAAATCCATTTCAGTTTGTATGTATTTGTGTAGAGCACCATGATATTTCAGAACCAAATTTCACTCGGATTATTTGATACCCAACTTGGAGCGCAAGGTATTGGTTAACTCTAGCACTACTTCGCCTCTCTCTTGCCATAGTGTGGTCCATCTCATGTACTGGTCTTCAGAGTTTCCAAAAGGGTAATATTGTTCCTTAACTGCATCCACAAAAAAATCCCAAGTGGGATCGGATCCATATATTCCAGAATCCTCTATGGAGCTTTGGTCCTAGTAAGTTTCCCACCAAAGTTTGACATGGGGGAGAGCCTTAAGGAGTACAGAGGTAATATTTTCCATGTCAGAGAAATTGTGAATAGAGAAATAACCTTCTAGCAGATTTAACCATTGCTCTAGGACATCCATATCTATATGTCCTTCAAATATGAGAATATAAAAATTAACTTGTACCTTGAAAGGATAGGTACCTCCAAAGTCTCCACTTGATGAAGACATGCATGTTTTTATCAATAGACGTTGAAGGATTTGGGAAACATTCTCCATCATTTCGTCCCTGTGTCACGTGAGAGCTTTCTCAAGAAACAAATTAATATAATATTCTACTCCATCAATTTTCTTTTCTGCTTCCATGAAGGTTTTATTGTGTGTGTGAGAGTGATTTTCCTCAAGAGAGACAAGCTCGAGATCCATCTTTCTATATTCATGCCTCGTCAGGGACATGCACTGAAAAATGATCAAGGGTGGCCTGCTTTGATACCACTGATCTGGATTATTTTTTTGAGAATGAAATGAAGGAATAAATATGACAATGAAATTTACAGAGATATTGTGAGATACACATAATTTTTGCAATAGATATAGATATATAGTCATACACAATTTCTAGTAATGAGCGAAATGTACAAAACTATAGAAATACAAAGTGAAAGACTCACTAGAAGGGTGGAAGTTTATCTCTGAGAAGAGATGTGATGTCTACTCACATTGGCAAGAAGATGATTTTACAATGAGGCTCCAAAGGCCTTTTTATCATAAAGAACATCCAAAACCCTAACCCCACAAGATGAAAAGACAACAGTTTTGTGGACCCCGTTTTGGGCAGTTTGGTGTATCAACTTCCTCGGGGTGTGACTCTCGCATACGATCTCAGTTTGGGGTGAACGATAGCTAGTTGGAAAGGTATTGATGAGGATATTCATTTTTGGGGCTCAATGAGAGACTTTGGCTATCAGTGAGGTGCTTGATTGTGAAAAAAAAATTTTTTCCCTCAAAGTTTTCCCAGAAGTTTAGGAATCGAAAAACGACTAAAAATAGTAAGTTTCCAAAAAACTATTTTGAGGGAGTTGGAATAGGTGGGTGGCCATCAATGTATACCTGGATCAATTAGCCTCCTTAAGAAGCAATGGTATCCATTTCATTGAGTTCCCAGGGGTCAAGACTCATAAATAGCATGGCACTTCCACATATATGGCTAGCCCAAAAGAACATCAAAAACATCCAAAGGGGAAACATCACATAATACCTCATCCTTGAGGGGTTGGATGTCGTATGACAATCGACACTGCTAGTTGACACGAATATATTATCCTTGGCGAAGCCACCCGATGTTGTATGGTTGTGGGTGTGGTGTTATCGACAACACTACATTCACAAAAAAATCCCAAGTGGCCTCGACCCCATATATTATAGACTCCTCTGTGGAAATTTTCTCCCAGTAAGTTTCCCATCAATATTTGACATGGGGGGGAGCCTTAAGGAGTGTGAAGGTGATATTTTCCCTGTCAGATAAATTATGAACAGATAAATAACCTTCTAGCATATTTAACCATTTCTTTAGGGAATCTGTATCTATATGTCCTTCAAAAATGGTAATTTCAAAATTAACTTGTACCTTGAAAGGAGAGGTCCCTCCAAAGTTGTTTCTTAATGAATAAGGGACCGTTTTTATCGACAGGCATTGAGGGATGTGGTAAAAATTCTCGATCATTTTGTCCCTCTATCACTTGAGAGCTTGCTGAAGCAACAAATTAATAGAATATTTTACTCCATCATTTTTATTGTGTTTCACCATGTAGGTCTTCTTGGGCATGTGAGAGCGATTTTCCTCAAGAGAGACAATCTTGATACCCATCTTGCTATAGTTGGACCTCGTCGAGGACATGCACTGAAAAATGATCACGAGTAGCCTGCTCTGATACCACTGATCTAGATTATTTTTTTGAGAACAAAATGAAGGAAGAGATATTGTTATCACTGAAAAAATTTCGTCCGCACATGGTTACAAGAACTCAGCATCATCAAACAGTAATGAAGTCATTCATGGCCCTGAATTAATATCACAGCATTCAAAAAAGGTCAAAAACTATACAAAGTAGTGAAAAATTGAAGAGCGTTTTACAAAAATTGGGCGCGCGCGCACATGCACGTAACAGGAACGTAGAAAGCGCGCATACGTGCACGATGCATGCATGTTAGTGCAAAAAGATGCACACCTACTAAACGACGCATTTATGAATGTGGTCGGCCTCCCAACCACTTATGGTTCATCTCCCAAGCCAATTTGACCTCCAAATCCAGGCTGGATCCAAATGGTGGGCTGGTCAAAGACCTAATAATTCCCTAAATGGCCTCTTTTCACACTACAAAGAAGTTACACAAAAGCCCAAAGCAATGCTATAAAAATCCATGAATGCAACTCATTTTCTCAAGGAATTCTAAGTAATGTTATGCTATCTATATTGTTTTAAGGACTCCATCCTTGACAAGAGCACATTGGCACCATTACATTGGGAAAACCATCTCACCATTGAGTGGATTTGCAAAGATTTCTTTCATCACCATTTTCCATTTTTCTTGTTGTAAGAAGAGCTACTAGTGAGGGTCCAAGAGCCTTCCCTTGGAGGAAGAAGGGACTCATAGTCCCCTTTCTTCTTGGTGCTTTGTTTTCATCAATAGATCAGCCTCAAAACATTGGTGACATGGGTATTTTTGTTCTTGTTATCTCTATGTCCTCATGTTCATGATTTTAATTTTTATTGTATCTATTATTTTAATTCTTAATCATAGTTTTGTTTTTCTTTCTCTAACTCTTTCCTCTACAGTCGTCCTACTCAGCAGACCCAACTGAGCTTGCAAGCACCTCTTATTTGCTCACCAAGGTGACGAAAGAGGCGCAACAGATATAAAAATGAAATTTACAGAGATATTGAGAGATACACAGAAATGTTTCAATAAACACAAAGATATAGTAATACATAATTTCTATTAATGAGCGAAATGTACAAAACTGTAGAAATACAGAGTGAAAGACTTGCTAGAATGGTGGAATCTTATCTCTGAGAAGAGATGTGATATCTATTCGCATTCACAAGAAGATGATTTTAGAATGAGGCTCCAAATACCTTTTTATAATAAAGAAAATACAAAACCTTAACTCTAGAAGATGAAAATCCAATAGTTTTGTGGACCCCGTTTTGGGTAGTTTGGTGTATCAACTTCCTAGGGGCGTAACTTCGGCATACAATATTCGTTTGGGCCGCATGATAGTTAGTTGGAAAGGTATAGAAAAGGAGATTAATTTTCAGGGATCAATCATAGACTTTGGCTATAATGAGGTGCTCGATTGTGAAATTTTATTTTTACGACCTCAAAATAGCCCCGAAAATTTAGGAACTGAAAAAATGCTAAAAATAGTAATTTTCCATAAAATTGTTTTGAGCCAGTTGGAATAGGTGAGTTGTTGGAAATATAACTGAGAGGGGGAGTGAATCAGTTATGTATATAAGCTTGAAACGTTTCTTGTTATTTTCTGATTCTTTCTAGATTATTATTTAATGTGTTGTTGATAACTTAACATGCATAGATATACAATATTTGATCAATCACACAGAATAGACAGAGACACTGATTTTCATGAGGAAACCCATAAAGGGTGAAAACCTCATCTTCTTAGGATGTCAATCAAGCTCCAAATTTCATGTCCATCATAGTCTTTGAGCTCCAACTCAAATATGAGGTACAACCTTTGATAACAAGGTACAACTTGTAGAGAGCACCAACTCTCAGATTTCAGGTTTCTCTAGCACCCACTAGATGGAAGAACCAACTCCCATAATATCTTCTAGCACCAACTAGAATTTAGAGGAATGCAATCCTCCCTAGCACCACCCTACCACCCTGATTGAATCTTACAAAACATACTTACTTACTCTGTCTCTAATCTAATCTGTCACAACTCCATGTCTCCTCTGCCTTCTTCAGCTTCTATGCTCTGCTCTTTCTCCTCTTATGCAACTAACTTCTCTATTCAGATTCTGTTCTTCCTTTATACTATGTGTTGCCTCTACATACAATTTGTTGCACCTCTATTCTCTACTTCAGGTCCTGCATACTGTCTCCTTCATCCCACATGCATCTCCTTAGAAAACATCACTCTCTCTTTTATGTTTTGTATGTTCTACTCATGTTGAGTCCTCTGCCAGATGATAATAGAAACTCTTTGTCTTCTAAGGTGGTTATATTGAATCTGTTCATCATCAGTGGTCATTATCCTGAGTTTTTTTGGCTTCTCTAGCAGTCGCAACTCTTCATCTTCTCTGTCAGTTACAGCCAGTTGTTTTTGGATGCTTTGGGTTATAAGCCCCTTCCTTCATGTGATCACCAGAAGTGACCATACGCCTATCCAAAAAGGAACTTCACAATCTTGGGCTCCGAGTATTCAGCTACGAGTCACTCTGACTCTCGAACACCCAAACTAGAGCCTAGCGCATACTAGCTCCTTCCTCTATTTCATCCTGACATGACCACCGGATGTGACTTGGGGCCAATCTTCATAGCACTTCATTTCTTCATGTTTCATGTCTCTTGAAGGAAGTCTACTTGTTTTCTCAGAAGTCTGATATGTGAACTCCCTCCAAGACCAAATCTACTTTCCACACTCTCCCTTCGATCAACAGTTATGATCAAATCATGACCTCGCGTGTCGGGTGTTTGGATGTGAGCCAACCCTGACTCTTCCAACTACCGATATCTGAAATACTCCATGTCAAATCAACATTCCATGATCCTCTATGATCCGACGGTTGTGATTAACTCACAAACTCAGACCTCATGAGCTCCCTCAACTCTGCCTTTGACATTCCCAATTTGTGAGTTAGCGAAATGTTGATCTCTCTCCATGAGTCCTTCCCAGCATCAACAACTAGGATTGCCTCAAAATTTATGACTTCGTGAGTTTCCATTTTTCTGACTTGCAAGTCTTCCAAAGTCCAAATCCTTGAACTCTCAGATCTGCTTCCACCTGTCAACCCTGATGATGGTTGGTTATGATGACTTCGAAACTTGTCTCTTACACTTTCCTTGTAATCCAACGGCTATTGGTCCATGCACTCAGATCTAATGACTGAGATCTAATATCCTCATCTGCACACTCCTCCTATCTGGACTCTGATCTGATGGTCACGCTCCTCTTGTCTGGACTCTAATCTGACGACCACTGTCGCTCCTCCTCCTGAGCTTACGATTTCGTCATTGCTATTTTGTTTTCCATCATTGTTGCCAATATTCCATCATCATTATTATTCTTTCCATCAATGACAAGCACACTCTTCCTGTAAACATGCCAACAATATCCCCCTTTGGCATTGATGGTAACCCTGAAAGGCTGCACTATTCTTCCTAGACCTCCAACTGTAGTAGACCACACCTTTTTCTCCCCCTTTGAGATCAATGTCAAAGAGAATTGAGAGTGACTTTGTTCTCCCCATGAAGCACTCTCCCCCTGATTAGATATACTATGAGCACTCTCCCCCTGATCAGATAGATTATTTTAACTTGATAAGAGGATCGCGCCAAACTTCTAGTGTAGATACTCAAACTGAGTTTTTGCAAGCGTTTTAGTGAAGATATCAACAATCTAATCTTTGGATGGAATATAATGCAAAGAAACAATAGTGTTGGATACATGTTCCCTCAAGAAGTGATACTTGATGGGTATATTCTTGGTCTTGGAGTGAAATATGGGATTCTTTGACACACTAATTGCACTAGTATTATCACAATGAATTGGAATCGGTGCAGTATATTTGACCTCCAAGTCTGCAAGTGCCTGAATCATCCACAATACTTGGGTACAACAAGTGTCATCTACAATGTATTCATCTTATGTAGTTGATAAGGAAATAGAACCTTGCTTCTTTCTCAACCATGCTACAAGATAATATCCTAAGAAGAATGCACCTCCACTCATGTTTTTCCTTTCATCCATGCAGTTAACCCAATCAACATCTGAATAGACTAATAATTGAAAATTTTGATTCCTAGGATACCATAGGCCATAGTTCATTGTTCCTTTAAAGTATATGAATATTATTTTGACAGCTAGAAAATGACTCTATTTAGGTGTAGACTGATATCTTCCTACCATTCCAACAACATGCATTATGTCTGGATGAATATTTTGATGTACAACAAGATTCTTATCATAGGCCTATATGAACTCTAATCAACATCAGGTGAGCCATCATCCTTTCTTAACTTGCATCTAATGACCATAGGTGTGCTCATAGGTGTAGAATATTCCATTTGAAACCTTTTCAACATTTCTCTTAGATATTTCTTCTCAGAAAGAAATATTCCTTCAGACCTATGAGTAATTTGTAGACCAAGAAAAAATGACAGTTCCCCTGTCATAGACATTTCAAATTCAGACTGCATGGGAGAAGCAAATCATTGTACCAATGAAGAATTATTACTTCCGAAGATGATGTCATCTACATAGACCAACACAATGAGCAAATCATTATCCTCAATTTTGATATAAGATTGTAGTCAATTGTTCCACTTTTGAACCCTTTGTCTTGAATATACCTATCCAATCTATAATACTAGGCACAAGGAGCTTGTTTCAACCCATATAGGTATTTCTTCAGCTTGCAGACAAGGTCAGGGTTATCTGACAATTGGAAACCCTCTGGTTGTTCCATATAGACTTATTCTTTTATATCTCCATTTAGAAAAGTTGACTTGACATCCATTTTATAGACTTTAAAATTCTTATGACAAGCATAGTTATGATATAATTGTTAAGAGCTAAATGGGAGTCACAAGGGGTCCCACCTACTAGTTATTATTTATTTAAAACCCTTATTATGATTTTATTACTTTCCCCCCTTAACACAAAGTTGGTTGAGTTTTTAGTTAACTTAACTAATGATGTGGTTCAACTACTTCAACCAATTCTATTTGCTTAAAGGAAAGAGGAAAGGGAGAAACAAGATGAGGATAGAAGGAGAAGCATACTAAGGTTTTCTCTTTGAGTTTATGTTGAGATAGTTTAGTTTTCATTCATTCCTTAATTTATCACAAGCCTAATTATTTTTTATGATAGCATAGTCTTATTGTAGACAACAACATTCAGGGTTGAATTACATCATTGAGACACTTGTTTTTTAGAGGTTTTGATCTATATTTGATAGTCTATGTAGACTTGTTTGTTTGTGAATTAGTTTTTATGACTGACAAAGGATATCGTGCAGAGTCGAGTGGGAAACAATCTGTGGCAAGCTGATCTAGCTTTTAGAGTTCATTTTTTATTTTCTGTCAGAGGTCCTTTTGTATGTTCCATCGGGGATGTCTAAGTTTGACTTTGGTCCGAAATTTCTATCTGATATTTTGTAAAGAAAATGTTTCTTTGGTGAATTGGAATGAAATAAAGGATTCCTTTATGTCGCATATGTCTTGATTATCATCTTGGTGTCTTACTTTTGTCTCTACACTTGTTTTCAACAACTATTATATTCAGAAAATCATATTAAAATGAATTTTCCAGCAAGCTTTTATTTGTGAAAAAAACTAGCCTAAGCACTTGTAATTAATACTTGTGAGTTATGANTTTATGTTGATGATATTATTTTTGGTAGTGATGATGACAGGTTAAGCTAGAAATTTGCAAAAGACATGCAGAATGAATTTGAAATGTCGTTACTTGGAGAACTATCCTTCTTTATTGGACTTTAGATACGTCAAAGCAACCAAGGAATTTTTATTTCTCAAACCAAGTATATCAGAGAAATGGTAAAGAGGTTTAGAGTGGAAGATTGCAAACCATTTATCACTCCCATGCAAACCAGTTGTAAGTTGAGCAAAGATGATGATTCGAAGTCTATAGATCAGAGGCAATACAGGTCAATGATCGGCATCCTACTATATGTGACAACATCCAGACCAGATGTAATGCAAGCAGTTGGACAAGTGGCACGATTTCAAGCAGGACCAAAGGAATTACATGTATTAGCAGTAAAGAGGATTTTCAGATACCTCAAAGGAACAAAAGAGTTTGGATTATGGTATCCAAAAGGAAAAGATCTATCACATATTGCCTACACAGATGCATATTGGGAAGGTTGTATTGATGACCAACGAAGCACCAGTGGAGCAGCGTTCTACTTAGGTGAGTGTTTGGTATCATGGCTAAGCAAGAAACAATCATCAGTATCTCTATCTACAACTGAGTCAGAGTATATTGCAGTAGAAATATGTTGTACACAGGTTATTTGGATGAAACAAACTTTGACAGATATACAGGTTGAGTATGATGAGCCCATTCCAATATATTGTGATAATACAAGTGCCATCAGTATCTCAAAAAACNAAACCCGGTGATGCACTCCAAGACGAAGCACATTCCAATCAAGTATCACTTTCTATGGGAACAGGTTGCAGAAAAGAACATCATAGTTGAGTATGTGGGCACAAAAGAACAAGTGAAATACACATTTACAAAACCACTTCCATGGGAAGCCTTTGAATATTTTTGCCAAATACTTGGAGTTATTTATACTCCAAAATGAATGCTTTTTGAATGTTTTCTGAATGCTTATCTTATATGTCTTAGATGTGCATGAGGAAGCACCATAAGAGGAGAGTTTAGTCAGGGGGAGAAACCTCGAATGGAAAGATACCTTTGCCATTGATGACAAAGGGGGAGATATTTATCAGAGGCATGGTTCTAGGGGGAGCATATTTATCAAATGTAGAGGATAGGGGCAAATTTATCAGATACAGAGGACAGAGGCATGGTTCTAGGGGGAGAATGAGTGATATGATTTAATTATTTCATCATAGTGTTGCCATCAATGCCAAAGGGGGAGATTTTTTATTAAGGTTGGTTGTCATTGATGTCAACCCTTGAAGAAATACCCCCAACACAAAGGTTTTGGTAATGGACCCAATATTTTTTTATGTAAATATGACTCATTATTTTCTTGTCATGGTTAATAAGAAGTAAAGATGGATGAACTCCAAAGTGGTCCCTTTATGGTGACATCCCTCATGGGAAGACGCTTTGCGGAGTAAGAGAACCCATGCTTAATTGTGGAATAATGAGATCCTATATGGATAGTGTTTTTCATTCCATTTTCAGTGGTATGTGGAATTTCACATAACTCCTCAAGGTTAGAGAGTTATGGCCATGAGAAGTTGG
>JZKD02S1656680.1:254412-269559 GCA_000966675.3 Picea glauca
CTTAGTTGTCTGATTCCATTGTTAATACCCCTTTATCATGCAATAATATTTTGATTAAATTGTACAATGACTTGATGTACCTTCCCCTTGGAACCTTAAGAAACTCTTGTTCTTCTACACTCTAAGACTTCCATGTATCTACTACAAACTCAGTGATATACCCCACTACAATGATGTCTAGCCAAAAATCTACTTCGCATGTGAATTTGTTATTTACCCTTTTCAACCATGCGATATTCTCTTATGTACACCCCAATGATATAACTCTATTTTTTGGATGGGTATCTTTCAACCTGATTATCCACTCCTGCAATAGCGTGGGAAACTCACTAAAGAAACTTTCATGTATCTCGTTGAATAGGTATCTTTCCAGATACTGTCTTAGCTTAAACCTAGAGCTTCTATTATCTTTGTGGGAAAGCTCTAGTTCCTGAACTATCAACCATATTTCAATCTCTTCTTTCATGGGATTCTAACCTACAAACATCCCCTTTATTAAACCTTCATGCTATACTATACGATGCATCTCTCTCGATCTAATATTCCGAGTTCCAACTAGAAACATAACCATTGTTGGGTTACTTGGGTTGGCCCAGGTTCTAACTATAGGATTACCAATAAACCCTTCTACCATCGGTCGTTCTGGATACCGGAAGGCAATAAAACACACAGAGTGCAATGTGTAGTCTCACCCAAGATGGCTTCTATGGGTGGCTGCATGAATCATATTTATGCAACCCTGGGAGGGGATGTGTATCTCTCAAAAGGCATATAACCTACTTAATATTAACCTTAAAATACTTCATTAGAGCTCATTCCACACCTCTATCATAACTATTCTACTAAGAATTCATTAACCATTATAGCCACATGTGTTAAATGAAAATCATTCATCTAATGTAAAGAAATATTTTGATCTATTTACTAACTATACCATTGTTTTACTTAGTGTTGTTTTACAGGTTATATTAGCTTATTTTTACTACGTAGTGTTCATTCCTTAATCATATAACATATTAATCATAAAACCTTATCAAAGTAAATGAAATCACAAACACTGCATACAGTCACATAAAAACATAGATATATCGTGGTTCACCCCTCCTGGGGCTACGTCCACAAAGATTTGTCGCAGGGCTCTTTATTCATCTCCATGTAAAAATGTAGTGTTGCGCACTATACAATATTTCCTTCGTTACACCCGATCTCCAAATATCGCCATGGTCTCTTTTCCAGACCTCTTACTCACAAGAATATCCACTACAATCTTAACAATACCTACACACTCGAAAAATCCCAAGCTTCCAACACTTTCATGGTACTAATACATTCTACTTATAAAAACCTGGGACAAAGCCCTTACAAAAACCCTAACCCTAACAGGATTAGGTTTGTCCACTTTCCAGCTGACTCGTTCATGTCTAGTCCTCAATCCAAACATTGCTCCTAGTCAATTCTTGTCCACTTTCCAACTGCTTCACAATAGTTTGTCCACATTTTAACTGCTTTTCTCGGTGGAGGTTTTCCCTTGTTTCCGGCACTTATTTTCCTCTTTTTCCAATGCACTCCCCTATTTTTCGGTGTTGCTTTTAATTCCTTGAAAACTTCTTCGATTTTTCCCAAAATTCGCCTATGCCAATAGGATGTGACCCAACGCTAATAGATAGGCATTGATCCTATGCTTCGGGCCTCTAGGGATCTGTAACTTCAAGCTTCAGACATTTTCCTTTCACCTCACATCATTTCCTTTGAATGTTAAAGTGAAAAACTTTCGAACAACTGCCTCTTCGGAGATTTGGAGCTCCAACACTTTAGAGCTTCGAGCTTCAAAATATCTTGCTAATTCATGCCTTATTTCTCTCGAATGTCGAATTTCTGAATACTTGGAGGATGTATGATCAACGGTCCTCATTCAATGTTTTATATCAATGGTCAACAGGATATTATAAACTCTGGGCTTTGGGAGTTCTGAGGCTCCATATTGTACTGCCTCCCGAATTGTTGAACTGGTGAACCACTAGAATCTAGTTAGCAACCATGTAGTAGAGGGGTGCTACGTGGAATATCCAAGAAGCGGACATGTGGCCCAATCCAAGGGGTGACACATGTCAAGTTATAACTAGAAAAATCAGTATTTTTAAAAGCACAAAACAAAATGACACATGGCATGCATCCTATATGCCCACATCACCCCAGGTAACATCATCAAGCCATGTCACTTTAGGGCTTCGTGAGTTCAAAAATTTGGGACTTCAGGACTCTAGGAATTCAGAGATCTGGAAGTTATTCCTTCATCATCCATTATTTCCTTCAAATTTTTAATTCCTGAACCCCTTAATGTTTTTGAGGTCCATGTAATACAACTTTCATCAATCAAGGTGGTGACACATGGCCCCAACGTTGAGTGGCACGTGTCAGGTCCCAATTGGTACTAAGGGCGTGTCAAAAGCACAAAAATAAGTGACACATGGAAAACTTAGGGTAGGTCCATGTCACCTTAGGTGACATCATCATGCCACATCATATCTGATGCTTTGGGACTTTGGAGCTCTAGGACTTCAGAGGATTTCACATTTGCACACCCCAAAAATCCCAAACTCTGAATTTTTGAACACTTCTACGTCACCCCGGTGATGTCATCACGTTAAGTCACTATGATGAATCAAGAATTTAGGGATTTCTTCTCATCGACACTTTTTCAAAAATACCGAACTGTTGAACAGGTCCACATCACCCCAAAATTCTGTGATTTTGGCACTTCAGAAGATCTCTCCTCATCTGTACATTTTCAAAACTCCCGAACTACCAACTGTTGAACAATTTCTTCCTATAGCTTTGGGACTTCAGTGATTTCTTCTCATTGACACTTTTTCAAAACTATAGAACTAATGACCTCTGAACAATTTCTTCTTGTATCTTTGGTACTTCGATGATTTCTTCACCACCCAATATCCAACGGATTTTCCCAAACACCGAACCACCAAACCACTTGGGAAATCCAACGGTCTGGCTTCTCCCAAATTATCTATGATCAAGAATCACTCTAGGACTTTATAGGATTTCCCTGCTAAAACACAACACAACCCCCAGACTGTTGAAACTACAGATACAACGATTGTGAGGGGTATGTCTTCTTCCAAGCATATCCTACAACCCAAATTTAAACTTTGTGGCCCAATACCATGATTGTCATGGCTTATCAAACTATTATACCTCCCAAGCTTCTGAACACAACCATGGTGTTCCCTCATCACCCTCCTGACACTTTGTAATTTTAATTCTCTGAAACTCTTTCTTCAAAAACCACTTATACATCCCAATTCAGGCTCAGTGTTGAAAACTGGGCTCTGATACCAATTTGTAACATCCCTGGTTACCCAAGCCAGGAAGTGCCACTACAAAACTTTCACGCTCTGTTATGATAATCACGCTATCCATACCCAGACATAAACCTACTGGGGTATGGAATAAATAGCTCTTTGTGGAACATCATACAAATAAAACTTAATAGACAATTACATTATGCTAATATGTAGATAAATGTGGAAATAATAGTAAGCCTATTCATACAACATATATAGGAAAAACTCATAAATATAAAACATGTACAAATACACAACATGCAATGAAAACATAAATGGTACTTACATTTTTATGATAGCTACCAATTGCTCGCAGACCTTCCACGAAAATCTTAGCCTTATACCACGCTTCTCCAAGCTATCAGCAGTGGGTCACCCCGAGATGGGACAAAAGTCACCCAGGGTAAAGGGAATCCTAGGCTAGGTGGAAACTATGGAAAGATTCACAATGAAACATGAAGGATTCCCTCCAAGGAGCCTACTTACGCCCACCACTAATAGAGTCTCATTCCCCATATTCCCATGCCACCCTGGGAATATACACCTTCATTATTCCACAGTCAATCGATTGCTCCACTTCCCTTCCAGGGCTTCACCAACAGGTCAGATCAATAATTCACATAGCTCTATAAATGTTGTTGGACTCCCTCCAGGAGAAATCACTTCCCCAACAATCTCTCACACCCAGAGAGAGTTGCTCGCAGGCCTGTTGGAAGCCAAATTTTCATGTCATTTCATCAATATTTAAAACACAGTTTTTGACGAAAAATAATTTTTGATAGCTACCTCTTTGTGTATGCGAAGACTTCAATTATGATTTTTGTTTGAAGAGTCACTTGATTGGTTTTTGTGTTTTCTTTTTTAGTTTATGTTTTTAATAAATTTATCGTTTACTCTTTTTCAATTTCATGACTGTTAAAGAATGAAATTGAAACAGGCTAGTCATAAACACATAATACAAACTCTAAAATTTCTCCTTGTGAAATTAGATGAGTCTTTAAAATACCTTATCTTAAAAGCCTTCAAGAGTATTGAGCACATCATTTTGTGAAATGTTTATTTACCATTAGGATATGATCTGATCACGTTTGGTTTATGCCTTGATTTTTTTTCATTTAGAGTTTTGATTGTCACTGTTGGAAGATTGGTTGTTGTCATTGATGTCAACCCTGGTCATTGGTTTTGGACCGCAAGATTGATGAATGTATTTGGACATGAAGGAAAATGCACATGCAGATACAACACCCATGTATGGATAGTATACATCATTTTATTTCCATTGGTATGTGGCACGTCACGTGGATCCTCATGGTTGAGGAGAAATGAATTTTTGAAGATGACAAAGTGAATTGAAGAAGGAAGTACAGGTTAGCCCTGAAGATAATTAAAGAAAAGAATTACAAAATAAGAAAGTTCCAGGTCGGCCCTAATGTTAAAAGGAAGTGACATAAATGGTATAAATATGTATCATTATACATTCATTTTATACACAAGTCGAATTTTAGAGGAAATCTGAAGAAACGAAGGGCGGATTTCAAGGGAGGATGAAGTCTTTTGGTGATGTGTTCTAAGGTATGCTATTTATAGGTCATCTTACCATTTTCTCCATAACATTCTTTCTAGAACGATTCATATGGTGAAATTGATATGGTATGGATAATACATATCTATGTACCTGTAGTAAAAATTTAGATCTTTATTCGCTATAATTTTGGAGATACACTTTGTGGAAGATAGGGTTTTTGACTAGTCCTGAAGCTAGTCAATAAACAAGTGTTCCGGGTAAAACAATCATAAATTCATCATCAAGAATCCAAATTAAGTGAGAATAATTTAATTGGAACGAGTACAGGCTGTATTTGCTTGTGTGTGAGTTTCAAAATATGATGTTAAATATTGAGCGTGGGGAATTCTATACAAGTGCGCTTTCCTGAATAAACCAGAATTGAATAAGGTCTACCATTCTCTCTATAAATTCTTTTTGAGAAGGCTTCAAGGAGTGAAAATTGGAGGCATTTCAGAGAATACATTGAGTAATATTATATACAGGATCAAAGTATTCCAAGAATTGAAGAATTGCAGAATTTGAAGAAGTCTCAGGAATAATTATCAGGTTATATGTGATGGTTGGTTGATGGTGATGATTTAATGTAAAGTTCTATTATCTCTCATATATTCTTGGGTGGAAGGAAGTGGCAAAGATGAAGAGGTCAAAACTCTCTTGATATTGGAGGATTGTATATTCCTCTTGGAGTTTTATCCCTCCCTTTATATTTGGAAGCTGTAGATACCTTTGGAAGTCATTATTTCCCTTGAACAATAACTATTGATTATTTCTCATATATTGTGCATGGTGTATTCTGGTGTATTGGTGTAACTATTATACTATTGTTCATTTCTCATTAGATATAATTGAATGGTTTAAGTATAAGTTGAAAAGGGTTTTAAATTTTTTACACTGATTCACCCCCTCTTAATATCAACAATTGGTATCGGAGCGGGTTACCTTTAGTACAATTTAACCACTGGAAGGAAGATCCTAAGAAGAAATGGAAGACACAATTCCAAATGGGATTCCACCATTTGATGGAATCAATTTTGAATATTGGAGTAATAGAATGGAAACTTACTTGAAATCTCTTGGGGCATATGTTTTTTTCTCAGTTGCTTCAGGATACAATGCTTTGAAGAAACCAAAGACTTCAGCTCAGAAGGAAGCAAAAAGGAACAACAAATTGGCAATAGATACCATCGTGGATGGATTGACAGATTTAGTGAAATCTAGTGTGGGATCATGTGCATCATCAAAAGAGGTTTGGGACAAGCTACAAGACCTTTATTCAAGGGAATAAGCAGAAGAAGAAGAAGAAGTTGAAGCAAATTACAACATCTCAAATTTCAAAGAAGCAAATAGAGGTCAGTTATTTTTCTTTAATTGTGAAGGAGTAGGACATGTTGAATTTGAATGTCCTCATCCAAGGATTGAAATATATGACATTGAAGAAGAAAATTCCAATGAAGAAGAAGAAAATCACGAAGAAAAAATTATTCAACAAGAAGATGAGAATCTTAAAAAATTGAAGCATGTTGAGATTGAAAATAACAATCTCAAAGCCACACATAGAAAAATGAGAAGTGAATTGGGTAGTTGTGAAAATACAATTGTAATCTTGAAGAAACAATTAGAAAACTTTGAGAAACTAAGAGAATAAACCATTTCCTTGAAAAATCTACTCGAAGAAGAAAGAAGAATAGGAGAAGTAAGGAATGTCCAAATGATGAAGAAAGAAGAATATTGTGAGAAACTTGAAAAAGAAGTTTCTCTCAAGTGCCAAAATACTTAACACATCTTGGATGCATGGGTGAAACTTCATACAAAGAAGATGCAAATACCAACAATAAGGTTGAAGAAAGAGATACACAGATAGTTGATGAGAAGTGGACCAGGATACCAGAAAGAAGTAATGAAGAAAAATACAGAAGAGTAGATCATGACCCAAGATGGACTAGGCCACAAAGAATTTCACTTACTCCAAGGTATCAAAATTTATTTCTTGGTCATTGTTATACTTGAAAAATTTTTATACATAAGGAAATTAATTGTGGAATCAACCAAAGGAAAAAATACGCAAGAAACATGAATGGTGTAAATAGAATATATGGAAATAATCCTCGATTTGTCAACATAAATTATACTTTATTTTCCCCATTGATGGAAAAAAATATTGTATGCTACAAATGTAATTATCTTGGTCAGAAAGCACGAGATTGCAAATATATGAATGAATATGTCCCTATTCCAACCACAGTATGGAGAAGGAAAGATGTTCCAAACAATGAAGATTGTTGAATTGCATTGATCGCTGAAGAATGTAAAGAAGAAGATGAATGGTACGTAGACAATGGATGTTCTTCACACATGACCAAGGATCAAGACAAATTCATCATCTTGAAGAGAAAGGCNCTTAGTTGTCTGATTCCATTGTTAATACCCCTTTATCATGCAATAATATTTTGATTAAATTGTACAATGACTTGATGTACCTTCCCCTTGGAACCTTAAGAAACTCTTGTTCTTCTACACTCTAAGACTTCCATGTATCTACTACAAACTCAGTGATATACCCCACTACAATGATGTCTAGCCAAAAATCTACTTCGCATGTGAATTTGTTATTTACCCTTTTCAACCATGCGATATTCTCTTATGTACACCCCAATGATATAACTCTATTTTTTGGATGGGTATCTTTCAACCTGATTATCCACTCCTGCAATAGCGTGGGAAACTCACTAAAGAAACTTTCATGTATCTCGTTGAATAGGTATCTTTCCAGATACTGTCTTAGCTTAAACCTAGAGCTTCTATTATCTTTGTGGGAAAGCTCTAGTTCCTGAACTATCAACCATATTTCAATCTCTTCTTTCATGGGATTCTAACCTACAAACATCCCCTTTATTAAACCTTCATGCTATACTATACGATGCATCTCTCTCGATCTAATATTCCGAGTTCCAACTAGAAACATAACCATTGTTGGGTTACTTGGGTTGGCCCAGGTTCTAACTATAGGATTACCAATAAACCCTTCTACCATCGGTCGTTCTGGATACCGGAAGGCAATAAAACACACAGAGTGCAATGTGTAGTCTCACCCAAGATGGCTTCTATGGGTGGCTGCATGAATCATATTTATGCAACCCTGGGAGGGGATGTGTATCTCTCAAAAGGCATATAACCTACTTAATATTAACCTTAAAATACTTCATTAGAGCTCATTCCACACCTCTATCATAACTATTCTACTAAGAATTCATTAACCATTATAGCCACATGTGTTAAATGAAAATCATTCATCTAATGTAAAGAAATATTTTGATCTATTTACTAACTATACCATTGTTTTACTTAGTGTTGTTTTACAGGTTATATTAGCTTATTTTTACTACGTAGTGTTCATTCCTTAATCATATAACATATTAATCATAAAACCTTATCAAAGTAAATGAAATCACAAACACTGCATACAGTCACATAAAAACATAGATATATCGTGGTTCACCCCTCTTGGGGCTACGTCCACAAAGATTTGTCGCAGGGCTCTTTATTCATCTCCATGTAAAAATGTAGCGTTGCTCACTATACAATCCTTCCTTCATTACACCCAATCTCCAAATATCACCATGGTCTCTTTTCCAGACCTCTTACTCACAAGAATATCCACTACAATCTTAACAATACCTACACACTCGAAAAATCCCGAGCTTCCAACACTTTCATGGTCCTAATACATTATACTTATAAAAACCTGGGACAAAGCCCTTACAAAAACCCTAACCCTAACAGGATTAGGCTTGTCCACTTTCCAGCTGACTCGTTCATGTCTAGTCCTCAATCCAAACATTTCTCCTAGTCAATTCTTGTCCACTTTCCAACTGTTTCACAATAGTTTGTCCACATTCTAACTGCTTTTCTCGGTGCAGGTTTTCCCTTGTTTCCGGCATTTATTTTCCTCTTTTTCCAATGCACTCCCCTATTTTTCGGTGTTGCTTTTAATTCCTTGAAAAATTCTTCGATTTTTCCCAAAATTTTCCTACGCCAATAGGATGTGACCCAACGCTAATAGATAGGCGTTGAAACTATGCTTCGGGCCTCTAGGGATCTGTAACTTCAAATTTCAGACATTTTCCTTTCACCTCACATCATTTCCTCTGAACATTAAAGTGAAAAACTTTCGAACAACTGCCTCTTCGGAGATTTGGAGCTCCAACACTTTAGAGCTTCGGGCTTCAAAATATCTTGCTAATTCATGCCTTATTTCTCCCGAATGTCGAATTTCTGAATACTTGGAGGATGTATGATCAACGATCCTCATTCAATGTTTTATATCAATGGTCAACATGATATTATAAAATCTGGGCTTTGAGAGTTCTGAGGCTCCATATTGTACTGCCTCCCAAATTGTTGAACTGGTGAACCACTAGAGTCTAGTTAGAAACCACGCAATAGAGGGGTGCTACGTGGAAGATCAAAGAAGTGGACATGTGGCCCAATCCAAGGGGTGACACATGTCAAGTTCTAACTGGAAAAATCAGTCTTTTTAAAAGCACAAAACAAAACGACACATGGCATGCATCCTATATACCCACGTCATCCCAGGTAACATCATCAAGACACATCACTTTAGGGCTTCGTGAGTTCAAAAATTTGGGACTTCGGGACTCTAGGAATTCAGAGATCCGGAAGTTATTCCTTCATCATCCATTATTTCCTTCAAATTTTTAATTCCTGAACCCCTTGATGTTTTCGAGGTCCATGTAATACAACTTTCATCAATCAAGGTGGTGACACATGGCCCCAGCGTCGAGTGGCACGTGTCAGGTACCAATTGGTACTAAGGGCATGTCAAAAGCACAAAAATAAGTGACACATGGAAAACTTAGGGTAGGTCCATGTCACCCTAGGTGACATCATCATGCCACATCATATCCGATGCTTCGGGACTTCGGAGCTCTGGGACTTCAGAGGATTTCACATTTGCACACCCCAAAAATCCCAAACTCTGAATTTTTGAACACTTCTACGTCAACCCGGTGATGTCATCACATCAAGTCACTACGATGAATTGAGAATTTAGGGATTTCTTCTCATTGACACTTTTTCAAAACTACCGAACTGTCGAACAGGGCCACATCACCCCGAAATTCTATGATTTTGGCACTTCAGAAGATCTCTCCTTATCTATACATTTTCAAAACTCCTGAACTACCGACTGCCGAACAATTTCTTCCTATAGCTTTGGGTCTTCAGCAATTTCTTCTCATCAACACTTTTTCAAAACTATAGAACTAACGACCTCTGAACAATTTCTTCTTGTATCTTCGGTACTTCGACGATTTCTTCACCGCGCAATATCCAATGGATTTTCCCAAACACCGAACCACCAAACCACTTGGGAAATCCAATGGTCTAGCTTCTCCCTAATTATCTATGATCGAGAATCACTCTAGGACTTCAAAGGATTTCCCTGCTAAAACACCACACAACCCCCAGACTGTTGAAACTACAGATACGACGGTTGTGAGGGGTATGTCTTCTTCCAAGCATATCCTACAACCCAAATTTAAACTTTGTGGTCCAATACCACGATTTTCATGGCTTATCAAACTATTATACCTCCCAAGCTTCTGAACACAACCATGGTTTTCCCTCATCACCCTCTTGGCACTTTGTAATTTTAATTCTCTGAAAATATTTCTTCAAAAACCACTTATACATCCCAATTCAGGCTCAGTGTTGAAAACTGGGCTCTGATACCAATTTGTAACGTCCTCGGTTACCCAAGCCGGGAAGTGCCACTACAAAACTTTCACGCTCTATTATGATAATCACGTTGTCCATACCCAGGCATAAACCTGCCGGGGTATGGAATAAATAGCTCTTTGTGGAACATCATACAAATAAAACTTAACAGACAATTACATTATGCTAATATGTAGATAAATGTCGAAATAACAGTAAGCCTATTCATACAACATATATAGAAAAAAATCATAAATATAAAACATGTACAAATACACAACATGCAATGAAAATGTAAATGGTACTTACATTTTTATAAAAGCTACCAATTGCGTGCAGACCTTCCACAAAAATCTTAGCCTTATACCATGCTTCTCCAAGCTATCAACAGTGGGTCACCCCGAGCTGGGACTAAACTTCACCCAGGGTAAAGGGAATCCTAGGCTAGGTGGAGACTATGGAAAGATTCATAATGAAACATGAAGGATTTTCTCCAAGGAGCCTACTTACGCCCACCACTAATAGAGTCTCATTCCCCATATTCCTGTGCCACCTTGGGAATATACACCTTCATTGTTCCACAGTCCATCGACTGCTCCACTTCCCTTCCAGGGCTTCACCAATAGGTCGGATCAAGAATTCACATAGCTCGTTAAATGTTGTTGGACTCCCTCCAGGAGAAATCACTTCCCCAACAACCTCTCTCACCCAGAGAGAGTTTCTCGCAGGCCTGTTGGAAGCCAAATTTTCATGTCGTTTCATCAATATTTAAAACACAATTTTTGATGAAAAATCATTTTTGATAGCTACCTCTTTGTGTATGCGAAGACTTCAATTATCATTTTTATTTGAAGAGTCACTTGATTGGTTTTTGTGTTTTTTTTTTGAGTTTATGTTTTTAATAAATTTATCATTTACTCTTTTTCAATTTCATGACTGTTAAAGAATGAAATTGAAACAGGCTAGTCATAAACACATCATACAAAATCTAAAATTTCTCGTGAAATTAGATGAGTCTTTAAAATACCTTATCTTAAAAGCCTTCAAAAGTATTGAGCACATCATTTTGTGAAATTTTTATTTACCATTAGGATATGATCTGATCACATTTGGTTTATGCCTTGATTGTTTTTCATTTAGAGTTTTGATTGTCACTGTTGGAAGATTGGTTGTTGTCATTGATGTCAACCCTAGTCATTGGTTTTGGACCGCAATATTGATGAAGGTATTTGGACATGAAGGACAATGCACATGTAGATACAACACCCATGTATGGATAGTATACATCATTTTATTTCCATTGGTATGTGGCATGTCACGTGGATCCTCATGGTTGAGGAGAAATGAATTTTTGAAGATGACAAAGTGAATTGAAGAAGGAAGTACAGACAACCTTGAAGATAATTAAAGAAAAGAATTACAAAATAAGAAAGTGCCAGGTCGGCCCTAATGTTAAAAGGAAGTGACATAAATGGTATAAATATGTATCATTATACATTCATTTTATACACAAGTCAAATTTTAGAGGAAATCTGAAGAAACGAAGGCCAAATTTCAAGGGAGGATGAAGTCTTTTGGTGATGTGTTCTAAGGTATGTTATTTATAGGTCATCTTACCATTTTCTCCATAACGTTCTTTCTAGAACGATTCATATGGTGAAATTGATATGGTATGGATAAGATATATCTATGTACCTGTAGTAAAAATTTATATCTTTATTCGCTATAATTTTTGAGATACACTTTGTGGAAGATAGGGTTTTTGACTAGTCCTAAAGCTAGTCAATAAACAAGTGTTCCGGGTAAAACAATCATAAATTTGTCATCGAGAATCCAAATTAAGTGAGACCAATTTAATTGGAACACATACAGGCTTTATTTTCTTGTGTGCGAGTTTCAGAATATGATGTTAAATATTGAGTGTGGGGCATTCTGTACAAGTGCGCTTTCCTGAATAAACCAGAATTGAATAAGGTCTACCATTCTCTCTATAACTTCTTTTTGAGGAGGCTTCAAGGAGTGAAAATTGGAGGAGTTTCAGAGAATACATTGAGTAATATTATCTACAGGATCAAAGTATTCCAAGAATTAAAGAATTGCAAAATTTGTAGAAGTCTCAGGATTAATTATCAGGTTATATGTGATGGTTGGTTGATGGTGATGATTTAATGTAAAGTTCTATTATCTCTCATATATTCTTGGGTGGAAGGAAGTGGCAAAGATGAAGAGGTCAAAACTCTCTTGATATTGGAGGATTGTATATTCCTCTTGGAGTTTTATCCCTCCTTTTATATTTGGAAGCTCTAGATACCTTTGGAAGTCATTATTTCCCTTGAACAATAACTATTGATTATTTCTCATATATTGTGCATGGTGTATTGTGGTGTATTGGTGTAACTATTATACTATTTTTCATTGCTCATTGGATATAATTAAATGGTTTAAGTATAAGTTGAAAAGGTTTTTAAATTTTTTACACTGATTCACCCCCCTCTTAATATCAACAAAATTAGTATCGGAGCGGGTTACCTTCAGTACAGTTTAACCACTGGAAGGAAGATACTAAGAAGAAATGGAAGACAAAATTCCAAATGGGATTCCACCATTTGATGGAATCAATTTTGAATACTGGAGTAATAGAATGGAAACTTACTTGAAAGCTCTTGGGGCAGATGTTGTTTCTCAGTTGCTTCAGGATACAATGCTTTAAAGAAACCAAAGACTTCAGCTCAGAAGGAAGCAAAAAGGAACAACAAATTGGCAATAGATACCATCATGGATGGATTGACAGATTCAGTGAAATCTAGTGTGGGATCATGTGCATCATCAAAAGAGGTTTGGGACAAGCTACAAGACCTTTATTCAAGGGAAGAAGCAAAAGAAGAAGAAGATGTTGAAGCAAATTACAACATCTCGAATTTCAAAGAAGCAAATAGAGGTCATTTCTTTTTCTTTAATTGTGAAGGAGTAGGACATGTTGAATTTGAATGTCCTCATACAAGGATTGAAATATATGACATTGAAGAAGAAAATTCCAATGAAGAAGAAGAAAATCATGAAGAAAAAATTATTCAACAAGAAGATGAGAATATTAAAAAATTGAAGCATGTTGAGATTGAAAATAACAATCTCAAAGCCATGCATAGAAAAATGAGAAGTGAATTGGGCAGTTGTGAAAATACAATTGTAATCTTGAAGAAACAATTAGAAGACTTTGAGAAACTAAGAGAATAAACCATTTCCTTGAAAAATCTACTCGAAGAAGAAAGAAGAATAAGAGAAGTAAGGAATGTCCAAATGATGAAGAAAGAAGAATATTGTGAGAAACTTGAACAAGAAGTTTCTCTCAAGTGCCAAAATACTTAACACATCTTGGATTCATGGGTGAAAATTCATACAAAGAAGATGAAAATACCAACAAGAAGGTTGAAGAAAGAGATACACAGATAGTTGATGAGAAGTGGACCAGGATACCATAAAGAAGTAATGAAGGAAAATACAAAAGAGTAGATCATGACCCAAGATGGACTACGTCACAAAGAATTTCACTTACTCCAAGGTATCAAAATTTATTTCTTGGTCATTGTTATACTTGCAAAAATTTTATACATAAGGAAATTAATTGTGGAATCAATGAAAGGAAAAACTACACAAGAAACATGAATGGTGTAAATAGAATATATGGAAATAATCCTCGATTTGTCAACATAAATTATACTTTATTTTCCCCATTGATGGACAAAAATATTGTATGCTACAAATGTAATTATCTTGGTCAGAAAGCACGAGATTGCAAATATATGAATGAATATGTCCCTATGCCAACCACAGTATGGAGAAGGAAAGATGTTCCAAACAATGACGATTGTCGAATTGCATTGATCGCTGAAGAATGTAAAGAAGAAGATGAATGGTACGTAGACAATGGATGTTCTTCACACATGACCAAGGATCAAGACAAATTCATCATCTTGAAGAGAAAGGCTGGCAATGTTGCATTTGGAGATGACTCATATGCCAAAATACTTGGAGAAGGTGTAGTAGAGCTTGGAAGAAAAAATGTAAAAGCAAAGAATGTCCTATTGGTTGAAGACTTGAAGGATAATCTACTCAGTGTTAGTAAAATGTGTGATCAAGGATATACTCTCACGTTTTACTCACAAAGATGAAAAATCAAAGAAGAAGGTGTAGAAATATTGGTTGCAACTGCAAAAACAAGACCAAGTAACATATACATCCTAAAACCACAAAAAATCTCCAAGGAAGAAAGAGACCATAAAAATGAAGTGTTATTAAGTTTTATATGTTCAAGGGGAGAAACCCCAAAGAAGAGAGTTACCTTTTGCCATTAAAGTCAGGGGTAGAAACCCCACCCTTTTCCATTGATGTCAAAGGGGGAGATAAATTGGGATCATGGTGATAGGGGGAGCATGAGTGTTGCCATCAATTACAAAGGGGGAGATTGTTGGAAGATTGGTTGTT
>JZKD02S1656680.1:290175-323170 GCA_000966675.3 Picea glauca
TCATAACTCACAAGTATTAATTACAAGTGCTTAGGCTAGTTTTTTTCACAAATAAAAGCTTGCTGGAAAATTCATTTTAATATGATTTTCTGAATATAATAGTTGTTGAAAACAAGTGTAGAGACAAAAGTAAGACACCAAGATGATAATCAAGACATATGCGACATAAAGGAATCCTTTATTTCATTCCAATTCACCAAAGAAACATTTTCTTTACAAAATATCAGATAGAAATTTCGGACCAAAGTCAAACTTAGACATCCCCGATGGAACATACAAAAGGACCTCTGACAGAAAATAAAAAATGAACTCTAAAAGCTAGATCAGCTTGCCACAGATTGTTTCCCACTCGACTCTGCACGATATCCTTTGTCAGTCATAAAAACTAATTCACAAACAAACAAGTCTACATAGACTATCAAATATAGATCAAAACCTCTAAAAAACAAGTGTCTCAATGATGTAATTCAACCCTGAATGTTGTTGTCTACAATAAGACTATGCTATCATAAAAAATAATTAGGCTTGTGATAAATTAAGGAATGAATGAAAACTAAACTATCTCAACATAAACTCAAAGAGAAAACCTTAGTATGCTTCTCCTTCTATCCTCATCTTGTTTCTCCCTTTCCTCTTTCCTTTAAGCAAATAGAATTGGTTGAAGTAGTTGAACCACATCATTAGTTAAGTTAACTAAAAACTCAACCAACTTTGTGTTAAGGGGGGAAAGTAATAAAATCATAATAAGGGTTTTAAATAAATAATAACTAGTAGGTGGGACCCCTTGTGACTCCCATTTAGCTCTTAACAATTATATCATAACTATGCTTGTCATAAGAATTTTAAAGTCTATAAAATGGATGTCAAGTCAACTTTTATAAATGGAGATATAAAAGAAGAAGTTTGTATGGAACAACCAGAGGGTTTCCAATTGTCAAATAACCCTGACCTTGTCTGCAAGCTGAAGAAATCCCTATATGGTTTGAAACAATCTCCTTGTGCCTGGTATTATAGATTGGATAAGTATATTCAAGACAAAGGGTTCAAAAGTGGAACAATTAACTGCAATCTATATATCAAAACTGAGGATAATGATTTTCTCATTGTGTTGGTCTATGTAGATGACATCATCTTCATAAGTAATAATTCTTCATTGGTACAATGATTTGCTTCTCCCATGCAGTCTAAATTTGAAATGTCTATGATAGGGGAACTGTCATTTTTTCTTGGTCTGCAAATTACTCAGAGGTCTGAAGGAATATTTCTTTCTGAGAAGAAATATCTAAGAGAAATGTTGAAAAGGTTTCAAATGGAAGATTCTACACCTATGAGAACACCTATGGTCATTAGATGCAAGTTAAGAAAGGATGATGGCTCACCTGATGTTGATTAGAGTTCATAGGTCTATGATAAGCATGTTGTTGTACATCACAACATTCATCCAGACATAATGCATGTTGTTGGAATGGTAGGAAGATATCAGTCTACACCTAAATAGAGTCATTTGCTAGCTGTCAAAATAATATTCATATACTTTAAAGGAACAATGACCTATGGCCTATGGTATCCTAGGAATCAGAATTTTCAATTATTAGTCTATTCATATGTTGATTGGGTTAACTGCATGGATGAAAGGAAGAGCATGAGTGGAGGTGCATTCTTCTTAGGATATTATCTTGTAGCATGGTTGAGAAAGAAGCAAGGTTATGTTTCCTTATCAACTACAGAAGATGAATACATTGCAGTTGCCACTTGTTGTACCCAAGTATTGTGGATGATTCAGACACTTGCAGACTTGGAGGTCAAATATACTGCACCAATTCCAATTCATTGTGATAATACTAGTGCAATTAGTGTGTCAAAGAATCCCGTATTTCACTCCAAGATCAATAATATACCCATCAAGTATCACTTCTTGAGGGAACATGTATCCAACACTATTATTTCTTTACATTATATTCCATCCAAAGATCAGATTGTTGATATCTTCACTAAAACGCTTGTAAAAACTCATTTTGAGTATCTACACTAGAAGTTTGGCGTGATCCTCTTATCAAGTTAAAATAGTCTATCTGATCAAGGGGAGAGTGCTCATAGTATATCTAATCAGGGGGAGAGTGCTTCAGGGGGAGAACAAAGTCACTCTCAATTCTCTTTGACATTGATGTCAAAGGGGGAGAAAAAGGTGTGGTCTACTACAATTGGAGGTCTAGGAAGAATAGTGCATCCTTTCAGGGTTACCATCAATGCCAAAGGGGGAGATTGTTGGCATGTTTACGGGAAGCGTGTGCTTGTCATTGATGGAAAGAATAATAACGATGATGGCATATTGGCAACAATGATGGAAAACAAAATAGCAATGACGAAATCGTAAGATCAGGAGGAGGAGCGACAGTGGTCGTCGGATTAGAGTGCAGACAGGAGGAGCATGACCATCGGATCAGAGTCCAGACAGGAGGAGTGCATAGATGAGGATATTAGATCTCAGTCGTTAGATCTAAGTGCGTGGACCAATAACCATTAGATTACAAGGAAAGTGCAAGAGACAAGTTTCGAAGTCATCCGAACCAACCATCGTCAGGGTTGAAAAGTGGAAGTAGATTTGAGAGTTCAAGGATTTGGACTTCGGAAGACTCGCAAGTCAGAAAAATGGAAACTTGCGAAGTCATAAATTGCAAGGCAATCCTAGTCGTTAATGCTGGGAAGGACTCATGGTGAGAGATCAACATTTCTCTAACTCACAAATTGGGAATGTCAAAGGAAGAGTTGCGGGAGCTCACGAGGTCTGAGTTCGTGAGTTAATCACAACCATCGAATCACAGAGGATCATGGACAGTTGATTTGACACAGAGTATTTCAGATATCGAGAGTTGGAAGAGTCAGGGTTGGCTCACATCCAAACACCTAACACACGAGGTCATGATTTGATCATAACTATCGATCGAAGGGAGAGCGTGGACTGTAGATTTGGTCTTGGAGGGAGTTCAGATATCAGACTTTTGAGAAAACAAGTATACCTACTTCAGGAGACACGAAACTTGAAGAACCAAAGTGCTATGAAGATTGGCCCCAAGTCACATCCGATGGTCACATCATGATGAAATAGAGGAAGGAGCTAGCATGCGCTAGGCTCTAGTTTGGGTGTTCGAGAGTCGGAGTGACTTGTAGCTGAATACTCGAAGCCCAAGATTGTGAAGTGCCTTTTTGGATAGGCGTATGGTCACTGCCGGTGATCACATGAAGGAAGGGGCTTATAACCCAAAGCATCCAAAAACAACTGGCTGTAACTGACAGAGAAGACGAAGAGTTGCAACTGCCAGAGAAGCCAAAAAATCTCAGGATAATGACCACAAATGATGAACAGATTCAATATAACCACCTGAGAAGACAAAGAGTTTCTATTATCATCTGGTAGAGGATTCAACGTGAGTAGAACATGCAGAACATAAAAGAGAGAGTGATTTTTTCTAAGGAGATGCATGTGGGACAAAGGAGACAGTGTGCAGGACCTGAAGTAGAGAATAGAGGTGCAACAAATTGTATGTAGAGAAAACACATAGTATAAAGGAAGAAGATAAGCTGAATAGAGAAGTTAGTTTCAAAAGAGGAGAAAGAGCAGAGCATAGAAGATGAAGAAGGCAGAGGAGACATGGAGTTGTGATAGATCAGATTAGAGACAGAGTAAGTAAGTAGTTTTGTAATATTCAATCAGGGTGGTAGGGTGGTTCTAGGGAGGATTGCAGTCCTCTAAATTATAGTTGGTGCTAGAAGCTATTATGGGAGTTGGTGCTTCCATCTAGTGGGTGCTAGAGAAACCTGAAATCTGAGAGTTGGTTCTCTCTGCAAGTTGTAGCTTGCTATCAAAGGTTGTAGCCTCATATTTGAGTTGGAGCTCAAAGACTATGATGGACATGAAATTTGGATCTTGATTGACATCCTAAGAAGAAGAGGTTTTCACCCTTTATGGGTTTCCTCATGAAAATCAATGTCTCTGTGTATTCTGTGTGATTGATCAAATATTGTTTATCTATGCATGTTAAGTTATCAACAACACATTAAATAATAATCTAGAAAGAATAAGAAAATAACAAGAAACATTTCAAGCTTATATACATAACTGATTCACCCCCCCTCTCAGTTATATTTCCAACAACTCACCTATTCCAACTGGCTCAAAACAGTTTTATGGAAAATTACTATTTTTAGCATTTTTTCAGTTCCTAAATTTTTGGGGCTATTTTGAGGTCGTAAAAATAAAATTTCACAATTGAGCACCTCATTATAGCCAAAGTCTATGATTGATCCCTGAAAATTAATCTCCTTTTCTATACCTTTCCAACTAACTATCATGCATCCCAAACGAATATTGTATGCCAAAGTTATGCCCCTAGGAAGTTGATACACCAAACTACCCAAAACGAGGTCCACAAAACTGTTGGATTTTCATCTTCTAGAGTTAAGGTTTTGTATTTTCTTTATGATAAAAAGGCATTTGGAGCCTCATTCTAAAATCATCTTCTTGTGAATGTGAATGTATATCACATCTCTTCTCAGAGATAAGATTCCACCATTCTAGCGAGTCTTTCACTTTGTATTTCTACAGTTTTGTACATTTCGCTCATTAATAGAAATTATGTATCACTATATCTTTGTGTTTATTGAAACATTTCTGTGTATCTCTCAATATCTCTGTAAATTTCATTTTTATATCTCTTCCTTCATTTCGTTCTCAAAAAAATAATCTAGATCAGTGGTATCAGAGAAGGCTACTCTTGATCATTTTTCAGTGCATGTCCTTGACGAGGTCCAACTATAGCAAGATGGGTCTCAATATTTTCTCTCTTGAGGACAATCACTCTCACATGCCCAAGAAGACCTACATGGTGAAACACAATAAAAATGATGGAGTAAAATATTCTATTAATTTTTTGCTTCAACAAGCTCTCAAGTGATAGAGGGACAAAATGATCGATAATTTTTCCCACATCCCTCAACGCCTGTCGATAAAAACGGTCCCTTATTCATTAAGAAACAACTTTGGAGGAACCTCTCCTTTCAAGGTACAAGTTAATTTTGAAATTACCATTTTTGAAGGACATATAGATACAGATTCCCTAGAGAAATGGTTAAATCCGCTAGAAGGTTATTTCTCTGTTCATAATTTATCCGACAGGGAAAATATCACCTTCACACTCCTTAAGGCTCCCCCCCATGTCAAATATTGATGGGAAACTTACTGGGAGAAAATTTCCACAGAGGAGTCTATAATATATGGGGTCAAGGCCACTTGGGATTTTTTTGTGAATGTAGTGTTGTCGATAACACCACACCCACAACCATACAACATCGGGTGGCTTCGACAAGGATACGATATTCGTGTCAACTAGCAGTTTCTATTTTCATACGACATCCAACCCCTCAAGGATGAGGTATTATGTGATGTTTCCCCTTTGGATGTTTTTGATGTTCTTTTGGGCTAGCCATATATGTGGAAGTGCCATGCTATTTATGAGTCTTGACCCCTGGGAACTCAATGAAATGGATACCATTGCTTCTTAAGGAGGCTAATTGATCCAGGTATACATTGATGGCCACCCACCTATTCCAACTCCCTCAAAATAGTTTTTTGGAAACTTACTATTTTTAGTCGTTTTTCGATTCCTAAACTTCTGGGAAAACTTTGAGGGAAAAAATTTTTTTTTCACAATCAAGCACCTCACTGATAGCCAAAGTCTCTCATTGAGCCCCAAAAATGAATATCCTCATCAATACCTTTCCAACTAGCTATCGTTCACCCCAAACTGAGATCGTATGCGAGAGTCACACCCCGAGGAAGTTGATACACCAAACTGCCCAAAACGGGGTCCACAAAACTGTTGTCTTTTCATCTTGTGGGGTTAGGGTTTTGGATGTTCTTTATGATAAAAAGGCCTTTGGAGCCTCATTGTAAAATCATCTTCTTGCCAATGTGAGTAGACATCACATCTCTTCTCAGAGATAAACTTCCACCCTTCTAGTGAGTCTTTCACTTTGTATTTCTATAGTTTTGTACATTTCGCTCATTACTAGAAATTGTGTATGACTATATATCTATATCTATTGCAAAAATTATGTGTATCTCACAATATCTCTGTAAATTTCATTGTCATATTTATTCCTTCATTTCATTCTCAAAAAAATAATCCAGATCAGTGGTATCAAAGCAGGCCACCCTTGATCATTTTTCAGTGCATGTCCCTGACGAGGCATGAATATAGAAAGATGGATCTCGAGCTTGTCTCTCTTGAGGAAAATCACTCTCACACACACAATAAAACCTTCATGGAAGCAGAAAAGAAAATTGATGGAGTAGAATATTATATTAATTTGTTTCTTGAGAAAGCTCTCACGTGACACAGGGACGAAATGATGGAGAATGTTTCCCAAATCCTTCAACGTCTATTGATAAAAACATGCATGTCTTCATCAAGTGGAGACTTTGGAGGTACCTATCCTTTCAAGGTACAAGTTAATTTTTATATTCTCATATTTGAAGGACATATAGATATGGATGTCCTAGAGCAATGGTTAAATCTGCTAGAAGGTTATTTCTCTATTCACAATTTCTCTGACATGGAAAATATTACCTCTGTACTCCTTAAGGCTCTCCCCCATGTCAAACTTTGGTGGGAAACTTACTAGGACCAAAGCTCCATAGAGGATTCTGGAATATATGGATCCGATCCCACTTGGGATTTTTTTGTGGATGCAGTTAAGGAACAATATTACCCTTTTGGAAACTCTGAAGACCAGTACATGAGATGGACCACACTATGGCAAGAGAGAGGCGAAGTAGTGCTAGAGTTAACCAATACCTTGCGCTCCAAGTTGGGTATCAAATAATCCGAGTGAAATTTGGTTCTGAAATATCATGGTGCTCTACACAAATACATACAAACTGAAATGGATTTATTGGACATCTCATCATTGGGTGTTGCTTATCGATATACTATTAAATCGAGCAGAAATTTAAGCACTAGAACAAGTCGGAGTTTGACTCTGCAAATATGCAACAACCAAAGTATGGTAAATACATCCCTAACAAGACTCCTTTAGAAAATCAGTCCAAGCCATAGAAAAAGAAGGTTAATGGAAAGACGAAGAAGGACACTAGAAAGTGGTTCAATTTCCATAAAATCCCCTGGCACAACATTGATGAATGTTGCTCAAAACAATCATTTATGGATGAGATCAAAGAATAGGAGTCGAACCCTATTTCATAATCTGATTCCCAAAATAATGGGACAAGATAGATCATCGATACATACTCCACTACTATTCTTGTGACCACAACAATTTAACTAGAAGAACCAACAAATCCTAAAGAGGGGGAGCACCTTTTTCATTCACATATGTGGGTGAAGGAGACCCTACTACATCTTATTATTGATAGTGGAAGCCAGAAGAACTTCATCTCAGCAAAGGTTATCAAACAATTAGGATTTTCGACAAAACCACACCCACAACCATACAACATTGGTTGGCTTCGCTAGGTATGGGATCTCAGTGTCAGCCAATAGTGTCGATTGTCATACAACATCTAACCCTTCAAGGATGAGGTATTATGTGATGTTTCACTATTGGATGTCTATGATGTTATTTTGGGCCAACCATATATGTGGAAGTGCCATGATATTTATGAGTTTCTACCCCGTAGTGTCATTGTTACTCTGGGGGTTCATCTCTATAGGATACTAGAGATAGTTCTGACTATTGTCCCACCTAAATAGTGCCGCAAGGTAGTAGCCCATACTAAAAAAATTAGCTTATTCAGAATCGTTTCAAAAGGTGAACAGAAGGACATTGCAACCAGTGCAGCTTCAATCCAAGCACCTTATATCCAATATAATTAGGTCAATAATGTTGAGGAAAAGTGAAAATATTCCATTTGCACACATTCATCTCATTAGGTTCTCAAAAACCTTGCACAAACCAAGAAACACAACTTCTCCAACAAGGTGAGCATCTCACCAAGGTCCAGATTCAACAAATGCTTCCTCCTCTTCCCCAGGAACTCAACGCAATGGATACCATTATTTTTAAGGAGGGAGGATTGATACAGGTAGATATCAGTGGAAACCCACCTATTCCAACTGGATCAAAACAGTTTTCTGGAAACTTACTATTTTTAGCAATTTTTCAGTTCCTAAACTTTCAGGCCCATTTGTTTTCATCATAGAGCACCTAAATGATAGTTGAAGGCTCTTATTGAGACCCCAAAATGAATATACCCATCGATACCTTTCCAATGAGCTATCGTGTGCCCCAAGCAGAGATCGTATTCCAAAGTTACACCCCCAGTAACTTGATACACCAAACTACCCAAAACAGGGTACACAAAACTTTTGGCTTTTCATCTTTAGGGGTTATGGTTTTGCATTTTATTTATGATAAAAAGGTCTTTGGAGCCTCATTATAAAATCATCTTCTTGTGAATTTCAGTAGTCGTCACATCTCTTCTCAGAGATAATATTCCACCATTCTAGTGAGTCTCTCACTCTATATTTCTACAATTTTGTACATTTCCCTCATTAATAGAAATTGGGTATTACTGTATCTTGGTGTTTATTGCAACATTTCTGTGTATCTCACAATATCTCTATAGATTTCATTTTTATATCTCTTCCTTCATTTCTTTCTAAAAAAAATAATCTCAATCAGTGGTATTAGAGAAGGCTTCTCTTGATCGTTTTTCAGTGCATGTCCCCGATGAGGTTTGAGTATAGAAAATTCAGTCTCGAGCTTGTCTCTCTTATGGAAAATCACTCTTGCACACCCAAGAAACTCTACATGCCATAAGAAAATAAAAATGATGAGCAGAAGATTCTATTAATCTGTTTCTTGAGCAAGCTCTCACATGATAGAGGGATGAAATGATGAATAATTTTTCCCACATCTCTCAATGCCTGTCGATAACAACATGAACGTCTTCATCAAGCAGCCACTTTGGAGGCACCTCTCCTTTCAAGGTACAAGTTAATTTTGAAATTCCCATATTTGAAGGAAAGATAGATGCAAATGCCCTAGAGAAATGGTTCAATCTTCTAGAATGTTATTTCTTTATTCATAATATCTCCAAAAGTGAAAATATCACCTTCACACTCCTTAAGGCTCTCCTCGATGTCAAACATTGGTGGGAAACTTACTGGGAGCAAAGTTCCACAGAGGAGTCTAGAATATATGGGGTCGAGCCCACTTGGGATTTTTTTTGGATGCAGTATTGTCGACAACACCACACCCAAAACCATTCAACATCGGGTGGCTTCACCAGGGATGAGATCTCTATGTCAACCAACAGTTTCTATTTCCATACAACACCCAAACATTCAAGGATGAGGTATTATGTGATGTTTCCCAGTTGGATGTTTTTGATGTTCTTTTGGGATATCCATATATGTGGAAGCACCATGATATTTATGAGTCTCGAACCCATAGTTTCATTTTTACTCTGGGGGATCCTCTATACATGACACCATAGGTAGTTCTGACTATTGTCCCACATAAACAGTGCTACATGATAGTATCTCATAGTACAAAATTTAGTTTCTTCAGAATCTTTTCAAAAGGTGAACAGAAGGAAACACCAACCACTACAACCTCAGTCCAATAACCTTCTATATAGAAAAAGTAGGTCGATAATATTGAAGTAAAGTGAAAATATTCATTTTTCACACAGTCATCTCATCGAATTCTTGACAACCTCCCAAAAACCAAGTAGCGCAACTTCTCCAGCAAGGAGAGCAACTCAACAAGGTCCAGATTTAGCAAATGCTTCCCCCTCTCCCTTGGGAACTCAATGCAATGTAGAAAATTTCTTCCTAAGGAGGTTGATTGATCCATGTATATATCAGTGGCTACCCACATATTCCAACTAGCTCAAAATAGTTTTCTGGCAACTTACTCTTTTTAGCAGTTTTTTGGTTCCTAAACTTTCGGGGTCATTTTGAGGGCCCAAAAAATGTTTTTTCACGATCAAGCACCTCATTGATATTCAAAGTCTCTAATTGAGCCCCCAAAATGAATATCCTCATTGATACCTTTCTAATGAGCTATCATGCACCCCAAAATTAGATCATATGCCAAAGTTACGTCTTGAGGAAGTTGATACACCAAACTACTCAAAACGGGGTCCACAAAATTGTTCTCTTTTCATCTTCCGAGGTTAGGGTTTTGGATTTTCTTTATGATAAAAAGGCCTTTGGAGCCTCATTGTAAAATCATCTTCTTGTCAATGTGAGTAGCCATCAAATCTCTTCTCAGAGATAAACTGCCACCATTCTAGCGAGTCTTTCACTCTATATTTCTACAGTTTTGTACATTTCGCTCATTAGTAGAAATCGTGTATGATTGTATCTCTGTGTGTATTGAATTTTTTTTGTGTATCTCGCAATATCTCTGTAAATTTCATTTTTATATTTCTTCCTTCATTTCATTCTCAAAAAAATAATCTAGATCAGTGGTATCAGAGCAGGTTTCTCTTGATCAGTTTTCATTGCATGTCCCCGATGAGGTATGAGTATCGAAAGATGGGTCTCGAGCTTGTTTCTCTTGAGGAAAATCACTCTCGCATGCACAAGAAACCCTACATGGTAAAAGAAAACAAAAATGATGGAGTAGAATATTATATTAATTTATTGTTTGAGCAAGCTCTCACGCGACAAAGGGAGGAAACGATGTTGAATTTTTTCCACATCCTTCAATGTCTTTCGATAACAACAGACACATATTCATCAAGTGTCCACTTTGGAGGCACCTGAACTTTCAAGGTACAAGTTAGTTTTCATATTCTTGTATTTGAAGGATAGATAGATGTGGATTCACTAGAGAAATGGTTAAATCTGCTAGAAGGTTATTTCTCTATTCATAATTTCTCTGACATGGAATAGATCATCGTGACACTCCTTAAGGTTCTCCCGCATGTCAAGAATTGGTGGGAAACATACTAGGAACAAATATCCACAGAGGAGTCTGGAATATATGGAGCCAATCCCACTTGGGAATTTTTTGTGGATATGGTCAAGGAATAATATCACCCTTTTGGAAACTATGACGACTAGTACATGAGATGGACCACACTACGAAAAGAGAGGGTCCAAGCAGTTCCAGAGTTCACCAATACCTTCCATACCCTATGCACCATGCTGGGTATCAAATACTATGAGTGAAATTTGGTTGTGAAATATCATGATGCTCTACACAGATACATCCAAAATAAAATGGATTTACTGGACATCTCATCACTCAGTGTTGCTTATCGATATATTGTTAAATCAAGCAGAAATTTAAGCACCAGAACAAGTGGGATCTTGGGTCTGCAAATACGAAACAACCAAATTATGGTAAAGACAACCCTAACAACCAACCTTCATAAAATTATTCCAAGCCATAGGAAAATAAGGGTAATGGAAAGATGAAGGACACTGGAAAGTGGTACGATTTCCAAAAAATCCCCTCGCACAACACTGTTGAATGTCGCTCAAAACAATCATTGGTGGCTGAGATCAAAGAAAATGTGTCGAACCCTCATTTGGAATCTGATTCAGAAAATAATGGGAGAAGACAAATCATCGATGGAGAAATCACTTCTACAGTCGCAACCCCAACAATTCAACTAGAAGAACCGACAGAACCTCAAGAAGGAGAGCACATTTTTCATTTAAAGATGTGGGTTAAGGGGACCCTACTATATTTTATTATTGATAGTAGAAGCCATAAGAACCTCATATCAACATACATCATCATAGATTTGGTATTGTCGACAAAACCACACCCACAACCATACAAAATCGGGTGGCTTCACCAGGGATGATATCTTTGTGTCAGCTGTTAGCGCTCTATAAACTTCGTTTGGCTAAGAAAACAAATGACAACGACAACCTACAAACCAACTTTGAGGCCCAAAACTAGCCTTTCGGACTTGGAAATGGCTCTCTCTAGAGACTTTGTCTCTGTATAGGATATAAATTTAAACTCTGGGCTAGATTTAACACTTTTAAACAATATTTCTATTTCTATTGGTGAAAGAAATAAAGACCTTGGGCTATGGAGTCGATTTAAGAAAACGACAGAAAGAAATGACTCAGTGACTGAACTCAAAAGGATAAAGGCTAAATGAGCAACAAACTTCAGTTAAAAATCGTTGTGTGTGGTGAGATAAAAACACATCAAGCAACTCGGAGCACTACTGGGGATGAATTCAAAGTTAACTTAGAAGAAATATGGTTTGTCTAAATAGCGTGAATCTAGAGCACTGCACAGTGAATTCTAGATTCAAAATCACGTTCTAATTTTGACAGAGATTACAGATATGAATATAAAGAAAAAAAGAAAGCACATACACAAAGAAATAATACAATACATCAGACTGCCATCATTAGAATCTTTTCATCAAAGCTTCATGACTTTTTCCTTAAGTTTCAATCAGATAAAAATACCACAATCAATAGTCACTATCTACAATGTTTTTCCAACCAACTTGGCTTACATTGAAAAGATGAAATATATAGAAAAAGGTGTGCCACTTGGGCTACCCTGCGCTCTAACTACTATCCATAGAAACTAGGTTTCTAATACCCTCTGTCAGATGGCTCCTAGAATTGTCTTTTGCTAAAAATAGAACTGACTGCACTCGGCCACATCATATCCGTTCATCTTTGTCGTGGTGTTCCAATCATCATAAAGATATTTTCATTAGAAAATGAGGTGTCGATGATTTCCTTTGACAGAGCATCTGGACAATCAAGTATTATGTTAGACTCCTACCACAGATTGTAACGATTGTGATCTTTTTTGCACGATCGTTTTTTGGTGCATGCATGTAGAAGGTGACTGCAGAACCTTGCAAGTGCCTCCAAAATGATGACCCCAGCTAGGGAACAATGCTTCTTCCTCAAACTGTCACACACCCAACATACACCTATCCTTCATAATGATATTCCATCGCTTCTCATCGTATTTTTTCTACGTGGGTATCTATCAGAGTTTGAGTCTGGGCCATGTCTGAGGAAACCAAAAAGGAGTCGATCGATCATGCGTCTGGTCTCATTTGCAGTTTGGATACTCGAAGTTTTCTCCTAAGAGACCAATTTCTCCTTTTCAAGTTCATCACTTTCCTCTGTAGAAACGCATTCCCTTTCAGCTTCTTCTATGCGCTGACCAGAGCCACGTGGACTTTCTCAATGGATGATTTACATTCCCTGAAGTGTTTTGCATTCCTTTCTTCCGACACCCTCTATGTTTCGCACAACTATATGATCGTATCATGCACTTCCCTGAGTTCTCTCTTTAGCAAAGTCGTGTTTCCCTCGTGAACTTGTGATGCTAATATTTCAAGGGTTTTTGCTTCCATCTGTTGTCTCAGCTCTCTATTTTCCTGGTATAGCTCAGTGATAGCGAGCTGCACTTGCTTTAGCTATTGTGACAACTCATGAACATATTTTCTTTTGGTGTCTATCCTCCTCCTTTTGCCCCATCTTTCTTGACTTATGAATTCAACGGGATCCAACCGAATAACATGTGTGAGCAATTCTATGGCGATTGACTTTGCACGTGGCTCACTCGGGACTCAGGTCTCCCCGACTTCCTTGTTTTTCTTTGTCCTGCCCCTTCTCTGGGGTATTGGTTGTTGGGGGAATAGGGATTCCAACATCCTTCCTTCCTTTGCATCCCTTCCTGCTTCAGCCTCTGCGCGATGCGATGTTACCCTTTCCACAGGTAGAGGGAAATCTCCCTTTGGATCCTTGGGGATGCCTGTTGCAAGTAGAAACGAATCCTGGTTATTTCCCAGTCGCCTTAACTCCTCCACCAACAACAATTTAATCAGTGAGACATGTGATATTTTCCTCTTCAACTAATCTGTTTCAGCTCGGGCATTGTCCACCATTTCTCGGAGGCTTTGGTGTTAGAAAAAAGGAATATTTAATAGTCTCCTCCCTGTGAAGTGCATCAACAATCTAATGTGGTACAAACGTATTCTGTCAAACCTTCCTTCACAGGTGAAATATTTCTTAATCACCTCCATGAGTTTCCAAAGGGCCCCTGCAAATATCTACTTGGAACTCTTGTTTCGACTTTCCCACCTAAGCAGTCTCATTTGATGAAGTCTTCGTAACACTGTGCGTCCAAAGGCATCCATTTAAACCACCTTTCACTGTGAGAATGTATCTCTGTCGTGGCTGACAGAGTTTCCTTTGTCACTTGGAATAAAACACCTACAATTACCATGTAGGACCTATCGAACCTGAGTGTGAACTACTCCGCTAGTTTCATGTTGAATACTTGGATTTTTTAGCAAAAGGTCGTGCATCCAACCTGCTTAAAAGATTCCCTAACCTCCGTATCTTCGTTGACCAACGTCAAGATTTGAGGCTTGGGCCCATCATTCCTGTGACTTCATGCAAATTTCCTTATGCTCTGGGATGTCATCATGGTGCAACGTGTATTGGTTTTTCACGTGGTGGATTCGTGTGAACCAAAGGCGATAATCTCAATTGACCTGGGCTAGTGAGAAGAATTACAAGTGATGCGTAAACTCGACTGATGAACAAAAGAAATATAGAGCGCTCATAATTTATAATCGGGCGGGAAAGAGATGGAAACGTGTCGGGGGACACTGAATTCATGGCAACTAGAGGTTTCAGAGCGAGCTTGAATATTTTCGCAGTACTTCCGCGCGATGGGTACACTTCGGAGTGTGCAAAGTACAACTGATAAGAGCTGCAGAGCGTATTGTTGATGATTGAAAATGTCAATGAATTTTCTCCTACAAAGTGTTGCTAAAGCCTATTATTATAAAAAAAAAAAAATTCTAGTAGGTGGGACCCCCTTGAACTATTGGAGAGCAGATCTGTTCATTTTTTATGTTGATATGATGCGCTACATGACTCACATGGTTGATGAAGATCTTGTTGGTATTGGTTATAAATCGAGCTTATGAAGGGTTGATTCCTTATGTTAATACAACCTATGCTATTCATTAATGTCATTACTGTATGTTGTTATCGCACCTACATAACCAACATGTTAGTGAAATTATATGAAAGGAAAAATACTATAACAAATGCAAAGAAAAGGGAACTAGTTCTGCAATACCACATGCGAATAAATTGAAGGAAATAAGAAACAATTGCTAGGGGAAGATTTTAAAGATATCCTAACTATACTACATGCATGAAAAGGCTTGATGATTATTGCTAAACCCTAGATAGCAAGTAAATGGTTATGAAATTTTGATTGAATTACATGTTTAATATGCATATGGTTGAAATGTTGGTGGCACATTTGGCAAGGTGAAAATGCTAATGGTTATGCAATGGTTAATGGAATTATGTGGCCAATATACATATGGTATGTTTGGATAGATTGAACATCGGTGGCTCATTTGATAAGGTGGTGAACGTTGATGGTTAGGCGATTTTGTTTGAGTTATATGATGTGAAATTGGATATGGTGATCGTGCTACTAGATTTTAATGTTGTGATGGTTGCAATACATGGTTGATTAGTCATGTTAATGGAGATTTTTTTGGCATGTACTGTTGAGTTAATGATATGTGGGTGGAGGCAATGTGCATTTACTACATGTCACCTTTACTCTTCCCATTGGCTACCACCCTAGTCAGGATACTGTTTGATCTTGCTATTCTGTTATGCACTGAAATTTTAGTAGGGAGGAACTACTCGTCCAACTCTCGTTTTAAGGAATTCGATTAACAAGTATCTCCTTTTTTTTTGGCCATTCGTGACTTCCCCCTGGTTATGAAATGATTATTGGCTCAGGTGTATGGGTTTGTGTTTTTCTTGAGCATTGCAACTGTGTGAAATTTTGGTTCTTGAATGAAGAATGGATGGTTCTTCCTGTAATATTTTTGAGTTCATAGAGGTTATTGGTATTCCTAGTGATAGCTCTCTGTTACCACTACTGGTTTAGTTGGAGGGTTTTTTTTCAAGTCTTGGGTGGTTAGCTATCTTCACTCACCATCACTAAATCCAGTCTCTATCTTTATTGGGTTTAATGGTCAAAGGTTTTCTGTGTCACTATGTTGTGTTTCACTTCAGCATTGGTTGTTTCCACCGCAAAGGGTCATGAAGTGAGTGTTCTATTCTTAACTCCGCCCTGTATTCACCTCAGTACTGTGGTAGTTTGGACTAAGAACACGATGGTTATACCCTGCGTGCATTAAATAAATTTCCTGGTCAAATGAGAGCCTCCCATTTGTTTTTTGGGTCCCCTGTCATGGATTGTTACCTGTTCACATATGAATCATGTCTATCTTTGTGTGCACACCCTTGGCCTCGAAAGTTCCACCATTACGAGGAGTTGGTTTCATTCCCTCGTGTTGGCTATAGAGTAGACCCTTAACCCTCTAGTCTCAAATTTTGTAAAGGATATTGTCGTGCCTTCCAAGTTTCTACGGGTTATCTTGGATCGAATGTATGGTCGATTACTTGTGAATACGAATTCACCCAGTTGGTTATATGGCAGTCCTGTTGTTTTAGAATTGAGTTACTGCATCTGTGATGATAAGGATGAACCTTTCATTGTCAATTGCACTTTCAAAAGATACAACCACCCTCCTTATGGTAATATCTTAGTATTGTTACTGGAAAACGCCTCTGCCCTGATTAGATTGGATGTGTGGGTAGGCATAGCTACCACATCTTGTTTGGTTGATTGAGTTTCCACAACAGTGGTGGATTGTTTGGTTGATATATAGTCACTAGTATTTGCACTAATAATTTTTGGATGATAGTTGGCATTGGTTACAAATTCTTGGTGTTTCTCACACATGTTGCATTGTGTGTATGGTATTTTTCAAAATGAAATATTGGGCATGGTAAATATGGTTTTATTGGGGCCGAATGATTATTGGACTAGGTAAATATAGAAAGTATATCCACTGCATCCTTGTGCTTGTTGGTTGTATGGACATGAGTTTGCACATCATAGTCGATCACATTGTGACTAAATCGAAGAAATATTATATTAAATCGATGGCTCATCCGATATGTTCAGTTATTACTGTGACTGTTTGTTTGTTGTGCTAAGTGGAAATGTTGCACCATGGAGTTTTGTTAGTTGCGTACTGTGTGTGGTATGGATAGCTTGTTTTTCTTACTCATGGATACCCACAAATTTTTTAGCATGTTATTTATTGCAATCGACCATTGGTTAAATAAATAATGTTGTTGATGACAGTCGTGTTGGATAGGTGGTCCAACTTTTAAATCACATTGAATTGTTTTTCTTTTACAGTGGCAGAACTACATTGCCTGGAAAAATTACCCTGTGCATAGCTTGTGTCTAAATGGTGGTTGTTGGTTGTATGATTAATTGTCATTTCAGGCATGGCAATTTGTTCTTGATTATTTTGGTTACTACATATATATGTTAAGGAATATCATTGAATTTTGATGGGCTCTATTGCAGTAATAATGACTTCATTTTTATTTTGAGAACATGACTTTTGAGTATAGTTGTGGATTGAATAAATGCATGGGCAATGGTTGATTTTGATAATTACAGATTGGAAATGGGTATTGTTCGTAAATTGATTATGAAATGTAGAGTGTGTGAATAAAGGTAACAAAACCTCTTGCAAATTCTATAGGATGCCCGTTGTTTTGTGATGGCACTATGTGAAACATTTGATTTTGAACAATGAACTTGTTAGATACACAAAAATTATTATTTAGTCTAGTGATTGATGATTGGTGCATCTCCTGTCACATAATGTTTTATGGATCACTTAATTAATTCCATGAATAGTAACTGTCCTTTTTCCCTTCCATTATTTCACTTTCTGCTAATTACAAACCCCATCACCTCCCATATTCCTTTTTCACTCCCTATTATGAGATTGATTACAGTCAAGAGAATTTATGTGTTTAAATGGATGAAAGTGGCAGTGTCTTGTGTGGATTGTAGTGAGGTTTTATTGGTTTTCTTACAGTTGATTTTTGTTGTCATTGAGTAGTGACCATGCTTCTCCCCTTTCATTATATCATATTTTCGCTCAATAGAAACCCCTCACATATCCCAGAACCCTGTTTCACCCCCCTACTCGTTGATTAACAGTAAAACAATTTGTATGGATTGGATTGCCTGAGTCTGATACATTATGAGCCAAATCTATTTCATATTTTTAAGAGTTGTCATGTATGGCTATTTAAAAGACTATTTTCTAATCGATCACGCATGTAAGATGAGTTTTTTCAGTCGAGGAAGCCATGGCCGAGGAAAAATAGGTAGAGGTAATTGGAACTGAGGCCCAAGAAGACCTAGGTTCTCCATACATTTTGACGTTGATTCACAAGAGCTTGGCCAATTGTTTCATGTCGGATTCTTCAATTGGATTGGGCAGGGAATAGTCCAACCTAGGCCTAAAAGGCCTCCTTTCCAAGCCCTGCAAGCACCCGATATTCCTATACCTCCTCATGTTTCATTACAACCCGAGGTCCCTGAAAATGATGGATGGTAGGAGATTATCCACCCATCAGTATCCCAACATCGTGGTTGGCCCAACTTGTCTTTGCCTCCTCCTTCGTCGGTTAACCCCATTGCCCAAGCTTCCCCTAACCACTCGCCACTGCAATCCTCCCATGCTAGAAAGAGATTGAATACTGAAGCCCACCATAGACTTGATAAAGGAAAAGCCACTTTTGCCCCTTCCTCACCCTCCAATGACTCTGACAAATCCATGTCTTCCCGGATGCATTTGAGGGATGATTGTTCCCACGTGATCAGTGAGATTAGGCCTAAGGGATGTGCACAACCAAAGGAAAACTCAGGAAAATCAAGAGGTGACAGTAGAAATCAAGGAAGGGTTGCATCACAAACTGGGAAATATGGTTTTGAGTTTTTATTATATCTATTGTTTTATGACAATTGACTTCAGGGATCTTTGGACAACATGTTTATTTTGGATATATGAGTATTATTTTTGAAATAATTTCAAATTTCATAAGTTTAAATTGCCAAAAGTAAGTATGTTGATGGGAGGCACAAGGAGGTATGTTTTTCTTAACTAATGGTTATGTTATGATTGTTATGAACTAAAGGGAGTCACAAGGGGTCCCACCCACTAGTTATTATTTATTTATGACCCTTATTATAATTATTACTCTATCCCCTAACTAAAGTTAATTGAGTCTTTTAATTAACTTAACTAATGAATTGGTTCAACTTCTTCAACCAATTTTAATTTGTTAAAAGAAAAAGGAAAGGGAGGAACAAGAGGAGGATAGAAGCAAAACCATGCTAAGGTTTTCTCTTTGAGTTTGTGTTGATATAGTTCATTTTTCATTCATTCATATATTCATCAAAGCCTAATTCTCTTTTTTGATAACATGGTCTTATTGTAGACAACAATATTTAGGACTGAATCAAATCATTCAGACACTTGTTTTTCAGAGGTGTTGATCTATATTTGATAGTCTATGTAGACTTGTCTGTTTGTGAATTAATTTTCATGACTGATAAAGACTATTGTGCAGAGTCGAGTGGGCAATAATATGTGGCAAGATGATCCATATTTTAGAGTTCAGTTTTTGTTTTTTGTTAGAGGTCCTTTTGTATGTTCCATTGGGGATGTCTAAGTTTGAATTTGGTCCAAGATTTCTATATGAGATTTTGTAAAGAAAATGACTCTTTGGTGATTTGGAATGAAATAAAGGATTTCTTTATGTCTCATCTATATTGATTATCATCTTGGTGTCTTTACTTTTGTTCTTAGATTTATTTCAACAACTGTTATATTCAGAAAATTACATAAAAAGTGAATTTCCAACAAGCTTTTTGTTGATAAAAGACTAGCCTAAGCACTCGTAATTAATACTTGTGAGTTAGGATGTTATTTTTGTTGGCTATAAACATAGGGTGATATTCCTGTCTACTTTTCTTTAGCCAAGTAAAATCTTAAAATGCTTGAGTAAGATCAATTCATATCTTTTCCTCAACACGTATGTGATACGAGCATCGTGATTTTCCATTCTCTTTGCCAAAGCGACTTCTATTTAACAAATTGCCTTGACTTTAGGCACATAAGACCTCCTCTTCTGACAGGACCCAAATATTTTGGAAAATACCTTTACCCCTTACACATGTTTTGGTTCTGACATCCCTTCCTGACTCCAAGGGCCAACCGACCACTTGCTGATTTTGACCCATTTTCTTTTTGGTACCCAACCTCGCACACTTTGACACACAGATTCTGACTCGACTAAGATCGAATCTAACTGAAAAAAATGATGATGCTAATAGATGGATCCAATGGGGATTGCTATCCTCCCAGTGAGGTGGAAAATAAAAAAAAACCGGGTGCCTGACCATTGGACCTTATTCAACTTCCAAACTTTGAAAAAACAAAAAACAAAAAAATGCAACCTAAACTTTCTTGACACGGCTTCAACCGGACTCAACATAAACTCAGGGCCTTCACTACGTCCTTCAATTTTTTGCTGACATATTGACTCAAAAAACCTTCTTTGAAAAAAAAACAAAAAGCAAAATGAGTATTTACAATGACATGAGATTTAAATGGACTTCATTTCACCAGGTAGTGTTTGAGGAACCTGTCGTTTACAGGCCCCCAACCAATGCATTCCTCATTGATTCATTCTCGAAAATATGCGTTGTTTCCATGATACTCACTGATTCTGAAAGGACTAGTCCAAAGATGATCGAATTTTCCATTCTTTCCTTTATCTTTGTTCCTCGTGTCCCACTTCAACACCAGATCCCCCATCCAAAATTCCTCTTGCTTAGAGTGCTTGCCGAAAGTTTTCTTCATCCTCTCTTATTGAAGTTGTGATCGATTGTAAACCTACTCCCTCATATGCTACGCGTGAATCAACTAATTTATCCTTCTTTGTGTATCATCTAGATTGGCCTCTTGCTCTTGCAGGAACTTCCTGATGGGCAATCCCAGCGAGGTAGGGAAAATCACATCCACGCCATACACAATTTGGAATGGTGATGTGGAGATGGAATCTTTGGTAGTAATTTTGTCTTCCCACAGTGTGTAAATAAGTTTCTTATGCCAAGCCTTCTTTTTTTCCTGCAAGAGTCTTTTAATGATCCTGGTTAGGCTCTTATTAGACGATTCTGCTAACCCATTTCCTTGTGGGTAATATGTTGTAGAATGTCCCAGGGTTATATTGTAGTCCTTGCAAAACTTATTCATTTTCTTGTACTTGAAAGTGATTGCATTGTCTGTGATGATTTTGATAGGGCACCTGAACCTAGACATGATGTTGGTCTCCATGAAATGAATGATGACCATGTCAGTCGCCTGCTTTGTCGAAATTGCTTCGATCCACTTCGTGAAATAATATTTGGCCATAAGTATCCATCCATGTTGCACCGAGGATGGTGGATGAATCTCTCCTATGAAATCCAAGCCCCATTGCATGAATGGTGCTTCGACCGAGATTGATTTCAGCAACAAGGGTTGCAACTTTCTCCTTCGGTCGAAAATTTGACACTCGTGGCAACTGGAAACTTCTTTGTACATGTCCACAAAGATGGTGGGCCAATAGTAACTAGCTCTGAGAATTTTATGCATGATGGTTTTCCAATAGTGATGTCCCCCGCAATCGCCTTTGTGTAATTCTATGATGGCATGCTCGACGCCATCTTCGATTATGCATCTCAACAATATCCCTCTTGGATATTTTCAATACAGTGAGTTTTCCGTGATGCAGAACTTAGTATCTTTGAGATTTAAGAATATGTCCTTGGTCTTACTTAACCCTGGAGGGGTTTGTAGATTCCTCAACACATATATGATATAGGTGTACCAAGGTGAATCGATGAACTTCTTAGCCACCTGCATGGTTTTTTCTTCCTGAGGATTCTTTGATAAATCAACGATGAAGTTGGTTCCCAGGACGTTGCAGTTCGATTGCACCATTAGTTTTGTGAGGCCATGTCCTTTGATCAACTTAGTGGGTTTGATTTCAAGGTCGTATTCCAGCATTCCCATGATCCAATTACCTCTTCTTCCCTCCAGGTCAGTCTGAGTCAAGATATCCTTGACTGAGTTGTTGGGCACGAAAGCGATAATGTGGGAATGTAGTATGTAGGTTTTGAACTCCTTTAGGGATTTCACTAAGGTGTACACTTGTTTCTCCATAATCTCATACCTCAGTGGGGAATCCCTCAGTGTCCTGCTGAAGTATTCTATAGGCTTCTCAAAATTTTGATCATCTTTCTATAACAATACGCCAACAATTGTATGCTCCGAGGCGAACAAGAACAGGATGAAGTTCTTCGTGAAGTTTGGGCTAGCCAACACAGGAGATTTGGTCAGCGCTATCTTGATGTCTTCAAATGATTTTCTAGATTTGGGGTTCCATTTGATCTCGTTCCATTTTCTGATCATACAGGTGATATTTTTTATAATTTCTACAAAGTTTGGGATGAACCTTCTCAAGAAATTCGCCTTTCCCAGGAAGGACTGCACCTCCTTCTTGTTGCGCGAAGTGCTGATTTTCAGGATTCCTTCAACCCTGTTGTGGTCTATCTTTATAAATTCTTTCAAGATGGCATGCCCCAACAGTTTCCCCTCTTGCATTCTGAAATGTGATTTTTTTGGATTCAAAGATATGATGAACTTTCGACACTTTTGGAAAACTTTCTTCAAATGCTCAAGGTGTTGTTCGTCGAAGTCGTAGTACACTGTGATTTCGTCTAGATAGATCACTATAATTTTTTCCTTCTCTTCGGAAAATTCTATATACATCACCCTCTAGAAAGTAGCTCCAATTTTCATCAGGCCGAAGGGAATCTTAGCATACATGAATTTCCCCCACGGTGTCGTGAAAGTTTTCTTTTCTCGGTCATCTGGGTGTACCATGACTTGATTGTAACCTAAAACTCCATCCAGCATAGACATATTCTGGGACCCAACTACCTTCTGCAGGATATAGTCCATCTTCAAGAGCAGGTAGTTTTCCTTGAGGGATACTTTGTTTAAATTCTAAAAATCGACACACAACCTTATTTCGTCGCTCTTTTTCCTTACAGGTACTAGATTTGCAACCCATTTTGAAAACCTTAAAGAAACAATAATTTTATCTTTGAAAGGTTTATTTACCTCCTTTTCGACTAGAGGCACTAGCAGAGGATTTATCCATGTCATCTTTTTCATGAAAGGCTTTTGGTCTTCTTTCAGAGGAATGACGTGTTGAATCACTTTGTTTTCATAAAATTTCAAGTCATCATAAATCCAAGAAAAAACATCGGGAAAATCCTTCATGAGCTTGATGTAGTCTTGTTTGAGCTCTAGAATGAGAATATTCTATAATTTAATTATTTTCAGATTCTCCTGGGTCCCGATATTACAATCCTCGTCATCCTCGTCATTTGCAGTGATATTGGGATTTATAGCCACATCGTTTTCATCAAAAAGGTTTTCCAACGGAACTAATCCTCTTGGGATGATGTTATTATTTAACTGTACTATGTCCCTTCCATCTATCTATTTTTGGAAAGGGTCGTCATCACTGCACGCATCTGTGATTTCATCTTCATCGCAACAACACTTGTCATAAATGTTCCTATTAGCGAACTCATCGCTCATTTGGAGAAATCTCTCCACCTGTTTGTCATCCTCAAACACCTGCCAATACTTGATATTATCAGGTATCGTCAGCCTGTGTTTGAATTTGATCTCATACTTTCTGTTTGGAAAAATGGGAATTTTAAAAACCGAGGCTGAGATGGCCAAGGAATCTACAATCTGATTATGCCCCTTTGGGATTGACGATAAATTATACTCTGAGAATTCTTCGAGGAGGTCCATCACTAGATTTATGTACGCTCTCAGTATTGGGTGCTTGCATTGATATATTCCTTTCACTTGTTTTATAATGAGCTCAGAGTCTCCATGCACTGCTATCCTCTTTGTGCCCAACTCTTTCAAAACTCTCAGGCCCAAAAGCAGTGCCTCGTACTCATCCACATTATTAGTGCAGTCGAAAGTGAGTTTGTATGAGAAGAGTTTTTGGCCCACCTTAGGAGTCTTTATCCATATGGTAAGCCTCGGCCCTTATTTAGTTATGACTCCATCAAAAATCATGTTCCACGTCTCGTTCTCTACACAGTTCCTTGGGTTTGTGCACTATGTTGCTTGTCATGCGGCTTCGTCATCAACAACCATGAGAGTCATCGACTCTTCTTCTTCACAACTCAGGTCATTGTAAAAGATGGAGGAGCCGATATTAGTGTTGACAGAGTATATGGGGTGGTTATTCAATTGTGTCTTACTTCTCACCATGTATTTTAGCAGTACTTCTCTGTATAACCATCTATCCCGGATGAAAATCGGGATGGTGGCGTACGACATGTCCATTTGTAGAGTTCCCTTCAATTTCACGACCCATGACATGGATAATAGCATGCCAAACTTAGGGGGTATATCAGCCATGACCACATCCATAACCAGATTCTTAGAAGGGATTTGGGCCAGTGAGACAACCAAATCTTTGATCATACCCAAACATTTCACATTTCTTGAATCGAAAGAAAAAATATCCTTATAGGGCTTGGTGATGTCCAAACCCAACTCATCCATGATCACTTTGGGCATGCGATTGTGCGACGCACACGAATATAGCATGGTGTTATGCAAGGTCATGTCGTGGACCTTGAGACTGACATAGAACGAGGGAACTTCCTCAGTATAACCCATCTCCTCTATGCGCAGACCAAAAAATATGGCAGGGTGATCATCGTGGACGTTCAAAGTGTCGGGTGTTCCCACCATATTTATCATTTTAATAATTTGATCCTGATATTATCATTTCTTGATGATTTCATTGAAAGGGATAGATATTTTAATCTTGGCCATTTCGTTCTCAAAGTTAAAAGGGGGAGAAATGTTTTCTAACTCCTTGATGTATGTCTCCCGACTTGTTTCTGGCGCTCTCTTTGGAGCTTCCTCCTTTGAATTTTCCTTTTTTGTCACATCCTTGGTCGGGTTGTCTTGCTTCAGTCAGCTTGGGAAAGGGACATCCACCATATTTTTCGTTATGTGATTCATCTGTTGAGGCTCGCTTATGGGATTTGTCAGCTAAGGCTCCATGGACACATTTTTTCTCCTAAGGTTGTATTTCTTTTGGAATTGCATGATGACCTTGTGATAGACTTTCCTGAATTCCTTTATTTCCCAATACATCATTCCATCCGTCTCCAGCATAATGTCATCATTTTTTCTCATGTATCGATCATGCACCCCTTTCGTGAAAAACACATGCATGTCCTTGTCATCATAGCAATGCATTTGATCCTCAAACATCTAATCAAAATCTTCGTTCACATAATTGTTTTGGAATAGGGGGCTTATTTTTTGGTTGCCCTGGTCTCTCTATTCCCTCTGTCTGATCTGCAAGAATGAACCTCTTCTAGGGTTATGATTCCTATATTGGGGATCATGATGTTCTCAGGTAGCCAGATTGTTTCCCAGGGACATTCTTTCCATCAATTTATCCATTATCTTCATCATCAAATTGAACTTGTCCTTTGAGGTTCAAGAGGTTGATGGTTGCACATCTCCTTGGGGTTTTCTCTTTCCTCTGTTGAATTTTTGTTTTATTTTTCCTGATGCTATCATGCTTACCTCAACTTCGATTACTGCACTCATCATAGTGTCTAAATTTGTAAATATTCTCTCTCTAAACAACAAGGAGAGATCACTGTCGAAGGAGTCATCATATTGTAACTACGCAGCCCCAGGAGGAAGCTAGAATTACATAGGAATCGAGTTGTAAACCCTCATGAAATGGGCCGAGAAATATTTCACCATCTCATCCGACACTCTCTTTATATTGTTATATTGTGTCAACAACTGCAAAGGATTCTTTTTGTCTCCCTATCTAGTAATGAAAGACGTTTCAAATGTGGCAAAGTCTTGAATGCTTGTTGTTGGGAGGGCCTTGAACCACTTTCTCACCTCCCTCAAAAGACTCTGCATGAATAACCTAATTTTCATGTCTACATGGTCTACCTCTTCTAGGTCAATGAAATTGTTGAACTAATCCAGATGATTTTAGGTTGAAATGTTTCCTTCATTATCATAGAGTTTGATCCTCTAGTTGTAGTTATGGGGAAAATCATGCAGTTGGGATGGTAGAACAAGGGGGGAGAATCTGGTGACCATTTCTCTAGGGGGATTTAGGATTTGGGGGATGTTCTAAGCAGAATTTTCAACTTGTAGGATTAGATATCGGAATATCTCCTCGTCAAAAACTATGTGGTCCAAGATGGTTTTTGATTTAGACCTGAACAAAGTCTGCTTGATTAAGGCATCAAACTTGAGGTCATCAATTCTTTGAGCCCCGTTCTTGGGAAAGGATATATTTCTGTCTAGGTAGTATAAAGGGTCTTGCACCTACTCCCTTACCCTGCATAGAAGTATCTCAGGATCATACCTAGGATCTACGGGGTTCGGGTCAAGATTGGCTATGGTATAAATGGTCTTCGGAGCCAAGGTTTATGAATTGCGCTACTACGCGGTAATGGTATTTTTCACTGGAGTCGTTAGGGTAAAGGTTTCAACCAATATAGATGTTCTCCCCATGGTTACCCTCAGGGGTCAAAACTATATATTTTTTCATTCTCCCAAGGAAACTTTATTCAATTATGTCTCCGAAAATGACGCCATAATGTTAGTGCTCAATAAACTTCGTTCAACTGAGAAAATGAATGACAGAGGCAGCCTACAAAACAACTTTGAGGCCCGAAAATAGCCTTTCAAACCTGGAGAGGGATCTCTCTAGAGACATCGTCTCTGTATAGGATATAAATTTAAACTCTCAGCTAGATTTAACACTTTTAAACAATATTTCAGGTTCTATTGATGAAAGAAAGGAAGACCTTATGCTATGGAGTCGATTTAAGAAAACGACAAAAATAAATGACTCAGTGAATGAAATCGAGAGGATAAAGGATAAATGAGCAACAATACTCAGTTAAAAATCATTGTGTGTGGGGAGAGAAAAACACTTGAAGCAACTCAGAGCACCGTTGGGAATGAATTCAAAGTTAACTTAGAATAAATACGGTTTGTCTAAATGGCATGAATCTAGAGCACTGGGATGTGAATTCTAGATTCAAAATCACATTGAAATTTAGACAAAGATTACAGATATGAATATAAAGAGCACAAGAAATCACATATGAAAATAAAGAATACAATACATCATAATGCCACCATTAGAATATTTTCATCAAATCTTCAGGACTTTTACATTGAGTTTCAATCGGATAAAAAAACTACAATCAATAGTCATTGTCTACACTATTTTCCAACCAACCTGGATTACATTGAAAAGATGGAATATATGGACAAATGTGTGACACTTGGGATACCTTGCGCTCTAACTAATATCCATAGAAACTAGGTTTAGACTACCCTCTCTCAAATAGCTCTTAGAATGGTCTTTTGCTAAAAATAGAATTGACTGCACTCGGCCACATCATAGTTGCTCGTCTTTATCGCGGTGTTTCATTCATCAGTAAGATCTCTTCGTTAGAAAATGAGGTGTCGGTGCTTTCCTTTGACAGAGCATATGGATGATCAAGTATTCCTTTAGACTCCTTCCACACATTGTAATGACCATGATCTCTGTCTCACAATCGTTTGCTGGTGTGTGCATGTGGCAAGTGACTGCAGACCATTGCAGGTGCCTCCAGAATGATGACCCCAACTAGGGAAGAATGTCCCTTCCTCAACCTGTCACACGTCCAATGTACACCTATACTTCGTAATGAGATTCCATCACTGTGCATCATATGTTTTCTGTGCAGGTATCTATTGGACTCTAAGTCCACGCCACGTACGAGGAAACAAAAAAGGAGTCGATCGATCATGCGTCTGGTCTCGTTTTCAGTTTGGATACTCAAAGTTTTCTCTTGACAGACCCGTTTTTCCTTTTCAGGTTCATCACTTGCCTTTGTAGAACCACGTTCCCTGTAATCTTCTTATGTGTGCTGGCCAGATCCGTGCAGACTTTCTCCATGGTCGGTTCACATTCCCTGAAGTGTTTCGCATTCCTTTCTTCCGACACCCTCTATGTTTCGTGCATTTGTATGATCGTATCCTATGCTTACTTGAGTTGTATCTTTAGTTAATTTGTGTTTCCCTCATGACCTTGTGATGTTGATACTTCGAGGGTATTTGCTGCCAATTTTTGTCTCAACTCTCAGTTTTCCTGGTATAGCTCAGCGATAGCGAGTTGCACTTGCTTCTACTGTTGTGACGACTCATGAAAATTTGTGCTTTCGGTGTCTGTCCTCCTCCTTCTACCCCAACTTTCTTGACTTATACCTTCGATGTACTCCAGTCGAATAACGCACATGAGTAACTCTACGAAGACTGAATTTTCACGCGGCTCACTCAGAACTTGGGTCTCCCCGACTTCCTTGTTTTTCTTTGGCCTACCCCTTATCTGGTGTATTCCTTGTTGGGGGGATAGGACTTCCAACTTCCTTCCTTCCTCCGTAGCCCTTCTTGCTTCAGCCTCCGCATGGTGTGATGTTACCCTTTCTGCAGGTAGAGGGAAATATCCCTTTGGATCCTTGGGGATGGCTACTACAAGTAAAAACGAATCCCAGTTATTTCCCAGTCACCTTAACTCCTCCACCAACAACAATTTAATCAATGAGACATGTGATATTTTCCTCTTCAGCTGATTTGTTTCAGCTCGAACACTGTTTGACATTTCTTAGAGGCTTTGGTGTAAGGAAAAAGGAATATTTAACGGTCTCATCCATGTGAAGTGCATCAACAATATAATGTGGTGTGGATGTATTATTTCAAACCTTCCTTCATAGATAAAATATTTATTAATCACCTCCATGATTTTTCGAAAGGGCCCCTGCAAATATCTACTTGGAACACCCATTTCAACTTTCCCACCTAAGCAGTCTCTCTTGATGAAGTCTTCGTAAAAATGCATGTCCAAAGGAATCCCTTAAACCACCTTTCACCACATGAAGGGATCTTTGTCATGGCCGATAGAGTTTCCTTTTTCACTTGGAAAATGACACCTGCAATTACCATGCGGGATCCGTCGAACCTGAGTGTGAACGAATCCACTAGTTTTGTGTTGAATCCTTGGATTTTTCTGCAAAAGGTCATGCATCTCACCTTATCAAAAGACACCCTAACCTCCAGATCTTCATTGAAAAACATCAAGATTTTAGGCTCGGACCCAACTTTCCTACCACTTCATGCACCTTTCATTATGCTCTGGGATGTCTTCATGGTGCAATGCGTATTGGTTCTGCGCATGATGGATTTGTGTGAACAAAAGGTGGTAATCTCAATTGAACTGGGCTTGTGAGAAGAATTACAGGTGACGCATAAACTTGACTGATGAACAAAATTCATATAGAGCGCTCATAATTTATAATCGAGCCGACGAGAGATGGAAACGTGATAGGGGACATTGAATTCATGGCAACTAGAGGTTTCAGAGAGAGATTGAATATTTTCGCAATACATTTGCATGACGGGTACACTTCAGAGTGTATAAAGTAAACTGATAAGAGCTGCAGGGCGTATGTGATATGAACACCATGCTTTTCCATTCTCTCTAACTTCATAATGAGCTGGTGATGATGAATTCGTCCACCAAAGCGACTTATATTTAACAAATTGCCTCGATTTTAGGCACGTAAGACCTCCTCTTCTAATAGGACCTGAATCTTTTGGAAAAGTCCTGTACCCCTTACACATGTTTTGGTTCTGACATCCCTTCCCGACTCCAAGGGCCAAATGATAACTTGTCAACTTCGACCCATCTAATTTTTGGTACCTTACCTCACATCATTTGACACACAGACTCTGACTTGACTAAGACCGAATCTAACTGAAAATAATGATGGTGCTAATATTAGCCAGGAGTGTTGATTGTCATACGACATCCAACCCTTCAAGGATGAGGTATTATGTGATGTTTCCCCACTAGATGTCTATTATGTTCTTTTGGTCCAACCATATATGTGGAAGAACCATTCTATTTATGAGCCTTGACCCTATAGTTTCATTGTTACTTTGGGGGGCATCTCTACATGATACCATAGGTAGTTCCGACAACTATCCCAATTAAAAAGTGTCACAAGGTAGTATCCCATACTACAAAATTCAGCTTCTTCACAATATTTTCAAAAGGTGAAAGGAAGGACACTCCAACCATTGAAACCTTAGTCCAAGCATCTTCTATCCAGTAGAAGCAGGTCAAAAATATTAAAGAAAAGTGAAAATATTCCTTCTGCACAAATTCATCTCATCAGGTTCTTGACAACCTCCCACAAACCAAGCAGTGCAACTTCTCCAACAACACGAGGAACTCACCAAGGTCCAGATTCAACAAACGCTTCCCCCTATCCACAAACAAATCAATGCAATGGATACCATGTCTTCCTAAGGAGGGAGGATTGATCCAGGTATATATCGGTGGCCGCCCACCTATTCCAACTAGCTCAAAATAGTTTTTTTGCAAATTACTATTTTTAGCAGTTTTTCGGTACCTAAACTTCTGTGGCCATTTTGAAGACCACAAAAAATGTTTTTTCATGATCGAGCACCTCAATTATATCCAAAGTCTCTCATTTCACCCCCAAAATGAATATCCTCATTGATACCTTTCCAAGGAGCTATCGTTCACCCCACATGAATATCGTATGCCAAAGTTATGCCCTCGAGAAATTGATACACCAAACTACCCAAAACAAGGTCGATAAAATTGTTAGCTTTTCATATTCTGGTGTTAGGGTTTTGGATTTTATTTATGATAAAAAGGCATTTGGAACCTCATTGTAAAATCATATTTTTGTGAATGCGAGTATCTGTCACATCTCTTCTCAGAGATAAGCTTCCACCATTATAGTGAGTCTTTCACTATGTATTTCTACAGTTTTGTACATTTCTCTCATTAATAGAAATTGTGTATTATTGTATCTATGTTTTTATTGCAACATTTATATCTCTTTAAATTTCATTATTATATCTCTACCTTCATTTCATTCTCAAAAAATAAATTTGGATCAGTAGTATTAGAGCATGTTGCTCTTGATCGTTTTTCACTGCATGTCCCCGACGAGGTCCAAGTATAGAAAGTTGGGTCTCAAGTTTGTCTCTCTTGAGGAGAATCGATCTCGCATGCCCAAGAAAACCTACATGGTCGAAGAAAAGAAAAATGATGGAGTAGAAGATTCTATTAATCAGTTGCTTGAGCAATCTCTCACAAGACAGAGGGACAAAATGATGGAGAAGTTTTCCCAAATCCTTCAATGCATGTCGATAACAACAGGCACGTCTTCATCAAGTAGCCACTTTGGAGTAACCTCTCCTTTAAAGGTACAAGTTAATTTTGATATTCCCATATTTGAAGGACATATAGATGCAGATTCCCTAGAGAAATGGTTAAATATGCTAGAAGTTTATTTATCTGTTCATAATTTCTCCACAGGGAAAAGATCACCTACACACACCTTAAGGCTCTCCCCCATGTGAAACATATGTGGGAAACTTACTGGGAGAAAACTTCCACAGTGGATTCTAGAATATATGGAGCTGATTGCACTTGGGATTGTTTTGTGGATGCGTTCAAGGAACAATATTACCCTCTTAGAAACTATGATGACCAGTATATGAGATGGACCACACTGTAGCAAGAGAGGGGCCAAGCATTTTCGGAGTTCAACAATACATTCCATACCTTACGCACCAAGCTGGGTATCAAATAATTTGAGTGACATTTGGTGCTTCTTATTGATATGTTATTAAAATTGATCAAAACTTTAAGCACTAGAACAAGCAGGAGTTTAGGTACGCAAATACGCAACAACCAAAGTATGGTAAAGATGGCCCTAACAACCAACCTTTAGAAAATCAATCCAAGCCACAAGAAAAGAAGGGTAACATAAAGACAAAGAAGGACAATGGAAAGTGGGGAAATTTCCACAAAATCCTCTAGCACAACACCGATGAATGTCACTCAAAACAATAATTGGTGGTCGAGATCAAAGAAAATGAGCCGAACCCTGATTCAAAATATGATTCACAAAATAATGGGAGAAGAAAAATGATCAATGAAGACCCCACTACTAATTCCATGACCACAACAATTCAACGAGAAGAACCAGAATCCTAAAGAGGGGGAGTTCCTTTTTCATTCATAGATGTGGGTGAATGGGACCCCACTGCATTTTATTGTTGATAGCAGAAGCTAGAAGAACCTCATCCCAATAGAGGTCATCAAATAGTTGGGATTGTTGAAAACACTAAACCTGGAAGCATACAACATCGGGTGGCTTTGCTAGGGACGAGATCTCCATGTTAGCCAATGGTGCCAATTGTTATACGACATCCAACTTTTCAAGGATGAGGTATTATGTGATGTTTCCCCGTTGGATGTATGTGATTTTCTTTTGAGCCAACCATATATGTGGAAGCACCATGTTATTTATGAGTCTCAACCCTATAGTTTCATTGTTACTCTGGGGGGTCATATCTACAAGATACTAGAAGTAGTTCTGACTACTGTCCCACCTAAACAATGCTGCAAGGTAGTATCCCATACTACAAAATTCATCTTCTTCACAATATTTTCAAAAGGTGAAAGAAGGACATTGCAACCATTGTATCCTAAGTCCAATAACCTTCTATATAGGAGAAGCATATCAAAAATATTGAAACAAAGTGAAAATATTCCTTCTACACACAGTTATCTCATCATGTTCTAGACAACCTCCCACAAACCAAGCAGGGCAATTTCTCCAACAAGGAGACTAGCTCACCAAGGTCCAAATTCAGAAAATGCTTCCCCGAGAACTCAATGAAATGGATACGATTTCTTCCTAAGGATGGAGGATTGATCCAGGTAGATATTGGTGGCCACCAACCTATTCCAACTAGATCAATACAATTTTCTGGCAACGTACAATTTTT
>JZKD02S1656680.1:323220-342795 GCA_000966675.3 Picea glauca
CGATAAGGCAGTCTCTGTATCCTGGGTGTTTTTTTTGTTTTGTTTTTGACTGTGATTGCAACTACAGTTCGGTGTCAGTTCTCACAGTTGGGAGTTGATGGATATGGCTTCCTGAGTACAATTTTTAGTAGTTTTTCGGTTCCTAAACTTCTGGGGCCATTTTGAGGGTCCAAAAAATGTGTTTTCACAATCTAGCATCTCAATGAGAGCTGAAGGATCTCATTGGGAACCCAAAATTAATCACCTCATCGATAAATTTCCAAAGATATATCATGCACCCCACACAGAGATTGTATACCAAAGTTATGCCACCGAGATGTTGATACATCAAACTACCCAAAAAGGGATCCACAAAATTGTTGGATTTTCATCTTCCGGGGTTAGGGTTTTGGATTTTCTTTATCATAAAAGGCCTTTGGAACCTTATTATAAAATCATATTCTAGAGAATGTGAGTAACCATCACATCCCTTCTCAAAGATATGCAACCACCATTCTAGCGATTCTTTCACTCTATATTTTTAAAGTTTTGTACATTTTGCTCATTAATAGAAATTGAGTATTATTGTATCTCTCTGTTTATTGCCACATTTATGTGTATCTCGCAATATCGATGTAAATTTAATTTTTATATCTCTTCCTTCATTTCATTCTGAGAAAAAAATTGGGATCAGTGCTATCAAAGCATGTTGCTCTTGATCATTTTTCATTGCATGTCCTTAACAACATCATACTATAAAAAGTTGGGTCTCAATATTGTCTCTCTTGAGGAAAATCTCTCTTCCACACCCAAGAATCCCTACATGGAGGAAAAAAATAAAAACAACAGAGCAAAATATTATATTAATCTATTGCTTGAGAAACCTCTCACGCGACAAAGGGACAAAATGATGGAGAATTTTTCGCACATCCTTCAATGCCCACTAATAACAATAGGTGCATCTTCATTAAGAGGTCATGTCGTAGGAACCTCACCTTTCAAGGTACAAGTTAATTTTGATATTTCTGTATTTGAAGGAAATATGTAATACCCCTATTTCCCCCAGCTTGTAATTAATCATTAATTATGATCACCATGCCATGGCATGGGAACAATGTAAATGTATTATTTCTTAAATTTTCAACAAATGAATGTGGGGGTGAAGCCTTGAAGTACTGAACATGATATCACTAGTTAAAAGAAATGGGAAAATTATGGAGAGAATTCATTATGTCCAATGACCCAAATTTCTCCTTGTTGAAATGATACACCTTATCCTGACGCCCAAGGATAAATCAGTTAATAAGAAAAGGAGTGGTGGTTGAACCATAAATCACCACCATGAATGGAAGCATGGTCTGGCTAAGAAGACATGAGTTTGTCAGCATGAAGTACCATAGATTCCTACAGACCCAGACTAACTTGAGTTTCCTTCTGAAAGAAGGAACATGATAGGTCCATAACCATCCTGAGGAGGATAAAGGAAAGGGGGGAATATGAGAGAAGAAGACGAGAGAAGACACATGGGAAGGGAGAGGGTGTGAGGATCTCCAACTGAGAAGAGGAACGAAAAGCTTGATAATTTGTTCTAGTTACTAGAGAGAAAAAGATAAAATATGTTTGAGGAATTACATAAGAGTGAAAACTGAGCAAGAGACTGTGAGCTTCATGCTGAGGAGGCATGTGATAAACCTCGCAGATACCATGAATGAGAAGTAATTCCTAAGATATAACAAAATTTACCTAGTGATATCATGTCTTAGCATGGGGGTGGCTAGAGTGCTAAGAGTGAATGCCTCTTATCCTATGGTTGGGTGGAAAGGTTCACACCCAAAGTCAGTTCATTGGATACAATATGAAATAGATAAGTATTCTCATATCCTATATATTTGAACTGTAACTATAAATTAAAGTTGGATATCCTATGAATTTTTCAGGTGTGTGCATGTTTGCTTGATGATTAGACTGTGTCCCTTTATCTTTCGAGATCATGTATTTAATAAAGTAAGGAACTATATGGTTTTTGCACGCAAATGATAGAGCCCTGTCATGGGTCAAGTTTAATAAGATGAATTGTGAGTTCGTCGATGTTGGGTATAGTTTATCGTATGCATGTCAACACTCCCAGTTGTTTTGAGTCTCCTGGGAGAAGGAGTCTGTTAAGATCAGGAGAAAGATATCAAAGCGCACACCAATTCCTAATTATTTCAAAACTGACAAAGCTTAGGAACGATAGTGATATTTAAGTCTCTAAAAGGAAGATCCTTTAGTTTGGAAGATGAGCGGACGCGATCTGTTTGGGAGGATCCAAGTTCTGTCATGACCATTGGATTAGGAAAATGAGAGTAGGTGTTAAATCCTCGACTCCTTCAATCTTTGCGAGTTCAAAAAATTTTTGTATTCATCATAAGGAAGACAAATCCTCCAAAGTCTCAAAGTCCAAAGAAAATTGGAACCATCCATTGAAAGGGATATGTATCGCCAGATCCCACGGTTTGGAGAGTGGAACTTCGAAAGTTTTGAGTCGTCATGTTATCGAGAAGAGAAACTCCTGAATGTCGAATTCTTGAAGTAACGAGAGTCATAGATCTATGGATCTACATGGCCGGATCTCGACCGTGATATCTTAGATATGTTGGAAGGCTATCAGTCCGGAGTGATGTGACCCAGTGACATCATATAGGGTGACGTGGACCCATGATCAACGTGCCATGTGTCACCTAGATTCAGGTGTTTCATAGACCCTATAGGTCCATTAACACATGACACATGTCACACACTGAAGGGTCCATGTGTCCTCTCTATCTTTCCACATGTCATCTTTGGAAATTACCCATTTGGTCCACATGGCAAGAGATCTCATAGTCTGGGGAATCAGAACTCTGGAGGAACTTGGCCAAGATTCTTCAAAGTGTGAATACCCTCGAATTCATGAATGATGGATTAAATCTCAATCGTTGACAGGTAGGGGACGCGTGGCTCCAGATCCCAGAGTCTAGAGATTTGAAACTCTGTGGAATTTGAGGTGTGGTGCATCAATAAGTTATGAAGTCAAGAATTAACGAGAGTCATCAATCTGAAGGAGATTCGGGATCACTAGTAACTTTCAATTTGGATTTGACCTACTCTAGTAGTAAGGAGAGGATTACACCATGAAACCACTAAGTGTTGAAGTTGCTAAAAGATGGAGGCCATAGATCACAAGGCCTACGTGGACACATCTTGACCGCGAGATCGAAGGGTTTGGAAGGTTTTCAGCCTGATGTGATGTGACATGCTGATGTCACCCAGGTTGACATGGAACCATGATTAGTGTGCCATGTGTCACCCAGATATGGATGTTTTGTAGACCTCTTACACCTATTAGATCATGACACATTGCATCCCCTAAAGAGAACACATGTCACCCCTATCCCTCTCCGCGTTTCAGCCTCTGGTTCGTGCCTGCCTGGAAAACGTGATTGATGACATGACTGGGAATTTGGGAGCCCACACAACTTTGGGAGTTTGGAAGATTTGGGGTGTAGTATAGTAGATGGATGTGTAGAATTGATATTTGATCACCGAACATCAAAAAATTTGATGTCGATCATTGATTGTCGAACGTCAAAAACACATAATGTCGATCGTTGAACGTTGAAAAAGTGAACATTCAATGTAAAACACTTATCACCGATCACCGAATGGTCAAGGCCACGTGGAGATATTTCAAGACTTTGGGGAGTAGGTGTTCAGTAAGAAAATTGGCTTTCAGCGTCGAGCGTTGAAGACCCCAACTAATAATGCCCGATAAAATTTGGGAGGCCATATCTTACAAACCGTGGATCGGAGTTTGAGACGGTAACAATCGTCAGAAATCTACAGATGAGTAGAAGAAGATGAATACCTCAGAGAGATGATTTTAGATGATTTTAAGAGAAAACATTTGATGCCACATCCCTAGAAAGGGTATTTATGGGTCAGGTGTGTTACAAATTAGTATCATAGCATGGAAACACTTGGCCTACTTGGGATCATGCACAAGTCACATAAGAATATTATTAGAAAAAATTTAAGGGAGGGAGAGTACTACCCTACCCTGTCTAGAAGAGGATGATTTATATGAAGTCCTGAATAGGATAGAGAAAAGTAAAAAAGCTAGGATAACATGAGCCTGCTGAGAGTACCACTTTCGTATGGAAGTTTTTTGGCCCTTGACCAAGTTTTGAGGATCCTTGGTCATGTTTGACCTATTTTTGGGACTTCAACAGGATTTTGAAGGCGGAGCACAAGACGAAGAAAAGATCCTAGGATATCAGCCCCATTTTAGGGATTTTTGGGTTTTGGGCTTATGTAACGGGTATGGGAATGTTGACCCATGGGTTTACCCATGTTTAGGACCGATTTTGTAATGTATAAATAAAGTAGCTAGGCAATGTAAGAAAGGGGAGGAAAGGGGGATGCTAAGTGATAAAGTTTGATCTATGTAATTGAAAGTGCTAAGTGTTAAGTGGAGATTTATTTTGTGCATACTGTATGAGGCTTACAGAGCTAAGTGCAAGTGATTGTAAGAGATTGAGAAGAGGCTTAGTGCTGTAACCTAGCCCGGGGAAGGAGGATCTAGAGAGGTGCGTAGAACTCTTGTCCTCTATGGAGTAGGGTTTTTGTGGCTTTGTACATGTAACTGATTGAAGACGCTAATAAATAATATGAAGATTTGGTGTACGTATCCCTAGGGTGGGGGTAAACCACGTACATGTTGTGTTTCTCTTCTTTGTGTGATGTATTGATGTGTTTATATGTTTACTTTCTTAGTGCTTTGATATAGATGAATGGTAGATAGATATGTTAATGCTATGTGCTTTGATATAGATGAATGGTAGATAGATATGTTAATGCTATGTGCTTAATAGTATGGATGAAAACTAGATCTAGCCTATGTGGATGTTCTTAGTTCTTGAATATAGTAGATCTGGTTGAATACTGCAATGCTCTGTAATTAGGATTTAACTGCGTTGTAAAATAAGACTGGATATTGATGAACTATAACTGCTAAGTGCCCTGTTAAGGTGTTATAGTCACAGATTTGTGTCCCAGCTAAGGTTGCAGAAATTGGAGTCCTGCAACCACCCCTGCCTCTACCTCAGGTGAGACTTCATCTTCTTCACAAGTGTTGCGAAAGGGCTGGTAGGTAGGGTTTTGTTGGTGCACTGTTGTAGCATTGAACCTTGGGTCTTCCCCTATGCCAACAAATGGTTCCATTGCCAGGAATGAAGCTGTGATTGCTGGGAACTGAAGAAAAAGAAGCTCTATGTGAAGATCGGGATTGAAACTGTGATTACTGGGAACTGAGGAAAAAGAAGCTCTAGGCAAATATCTGACCTGAAACTGTGAAATATTTGTGCGTAGATCTATTTCCTTACTGCACAATATTCTACTTGATCTATGAAGTTATGTGCCAAGAAGAAGGGTCAGATTTGAAGAAAAGAGGTAAGATCTGAAATATTTGTGCTCTGAGAAAGGTAGAAGTGAGAACTTTTTCTTAAAGAGGTAAGATCTGTAAGATCTGTTCTTTGTTAAAAGTAAGATAAGTGGAAATTTTTGTTTCTAAAGTATGGATCTAAGTATGTTTGATAAGATTTGTTCTAGCTTGAAAACAAGGGCACTGATAGATGAAAGAAGATTTGATATGAGTAGATCTGATAAGAATAGTGAAAGATATGTTATATGTATGCATAGAGATAATGTTTGGACTAACAAATGGATGCAGGATCCTAGAAAGAATTTTTTGCAGGTTAGCTACCATGATCCTAGTGCACAATATAGGAAAGGATGGGGATCATTTAAGAGAAAGAGATGATTAAATATTTGTTACAATTGCAAAAGACCGAGATATCTAGCTAAGGAATGTCCTGGTAGAACACCTAGTTGTCTTTGTTGTAAGGCTATGGACCATGAAGTTTTATATTTCCCTATAATGATCGCTAAGCTTGAAAAAATGAATATGATACAAGAAGACCATGAGAAAGGTCAAGAAACTAAGACCATGGAAGAACCCCAGAAAGAATCAGAGACTGTATTGATGTAAATGAAAGAAACCCTATATGGTCACTGATATATTAACTTATCAGAGATCTTCAAAGAAAAAGAGTACATAGAAGCAAGAATAGGAGACTTTGACATTGATTGTGTTCTGGATGAAGAAACACAGGTAAATATTATGACAAAAATAACTTGGGAAACTTTAGGAAAGCCTTCTATGATTCCTTCATTGGGAGGAATAGGATTATTCAGAGGAAACCTAATAAAACTATGTGGAAAGCTCACCTAGATATTTATGAGTGCCCATGGAACTTCGACATAGGAATAATTTGAAGTTGTTAAATTTATTGAGAACAATGCCCCATTTGCTATATTACTAGGAAAACCTTGGGTTGACAGAGATCAGGCCATAAGGAAAGAAGAAGTCTTAGAGCAGAAGAAGCAAGAGTTGAGAGATTTCATGACTAGGAGGATCACACACTTGATTAAAGAACAGGAAAATAGACCAAATCTATTTGACATAAGAGATTTGGATGTCGAAGTTGCAAGAACATAAGGAGACTCATAAAAGACTGAAGCACCTACCCCAGATAAAGAAGAAGTATTGCCCCTGAATCCTAGGAAGGAATATCAACAGTGCGAAGTTACTATGCCAAAAGAAGATAAGACTCAGAATGAGAAGAGGAATACTGAGACAAATCTCACTGGGAGAAAGGATAGAAAGCTCAGTAAGAAGAGAGATAAGATAAAAAAGTTACAGAAGGTCCCAGAGAGAACTTTGCAAAAGGAAAAATTACAAAACTGGAACTTGACCGGGATATCAGAACAATGCCACATGACACTTTGCCATAGCGAAACAATATATTCGTTGGGAACAGTATAATAGTTATACCAACACCCCGAACAAGTAGAAAGGCATTTATGGTCAGACAACTCGCCATCAGACTGTTGGGACCACGCCATAACGAACATAGCTGAGTTAATGGAGGCTTCTCGCCCGTTGGAGAGATCTGTTTCCTCGTTATCTATTTATTCCGTCAAACTTTGCATCGAGAAATTTTTTTATAACTGTGAATTTGAGCCCACGGATTATTTGATTCCACAAAGTGATCATCGTGCTATCACCATCTGTCCCGTTGGATTGACTAGTTACTCTTCAAACCCGAGAGATTCAACCACAAGTGTGTATGTCCGAAGAACTTAGCGCAGTCGAAGATTCTATGAAGGAGGTACTCATTGACCTCATGAATGAAAGAGTAATGTTTGTGGGTGTATAAGCATTGTTGACGAGAGGAGTGCAAGCCTCCCTATCAACTGCTCATGGATCCAGGCCATCCCAACCAACAACAGAGAAGAGAACCAAGAACAAAGATGACCTAGAAAATGCAAAGTTGATCTCGACCATATTGCCCGACTACATCCTGCCTCTAGTCGACTGTTGTGGGTGGGAAAACCCCCAATGGACTAGCACTAAGGGTTCTATAATGCATGAAAAAATGACCATCTAAAGTCTCCTACTTTTTACCATCATCCCAACATAGACCCCACCTTCATACATAAACACAAGGGTAAAAGGATCCAATTACTCTACCTTGACCTCCACGTTTGGTGTTGATCATTTTGCGTTCGGTTGCTCCTCGACTACAATTCTCCTCCCAAATCCAACTTGCATTCATAAATAGACAAACAAAGAACTCCAAACATGCATCTCATATAAGAATTAGTGGGTTAGAGGTTCTAATAAAATATAATCAAAACTGAATATTGAACACCTCATATGGTGGAACGGGAAAAGTAATTCTTTCTTATTAACCTCACAAAAGTAACTTACAATGGTGAGATTGGCCACTGCTCCTCGAACCTGGTCCTGGGCTCCTCTTTAACTATGCACCAACCGCTTCCACATGTGCTTCTTCTTCCTTTCGGTTCTCACAAAATGGTTCCAAAAGATTGGGGCAAGGGCAATACAAAAAAGGGAATAGTTTCTTTACTCTTATCTTCTCTACTCAAATGGGATCCCTACCTCTTCTTTTATAGACTAGAAGAGGGTATTTATCCGGTTGAGTGACCGACTATGGGTGGTCAAACAGTTTAGGAAATTACCCAGAAATATGTACTCCATCTGCAACTTTCTATTTTTTATGCTTTTGTCAGTATACACGGGCTGTAATGGGTTAGCTAGCATATATATGCGGGAAAAAGTGGTGCAGGGCACATATGCCTTCAAAAGGATGGCTTTTTAGAAGACTTGTTCAATGGTGGCTTGGAAAAAATGGCAAGTGAGATGGCTTGATGCCAGGTATGCATGTCTGGTGCAAATTAGAGTTATAACATCGATGCGGTAAGTTGAGATAGTGTGCCAAGAGATTTTGAGTACACCATGGTTACTACATACCTCTCGAAAAGGATACTCGCAAGGAGAGCACAAATCTATGTAGCGAGAAAAAATTCCTAAGGTCATGTTAAATCCCAGAGCTTGACGAACAAACGAAAGGATGTGCTTTGTCCAAGGGAGACTCATTGTGCCGCCAAAAAAAAGAAAATACTTAAATCCCTTCCTCATTTTGGGGTATATTTTTTTTTTCTTGTCTTTTTCAATAAATTTGGAAATCTTGAAAAATAATAAAAGAATGATACGTTACAAAGTAGGAATGAGTGTCGCAAACATACTAGTTCCAAGCACAAGGAACAAACTAATGTTCAGAGCAACAAAACATATGCAAGAAAAGGACACTCGGGAAAATCCTTCCATGGATCAAGGTGTCAAGACACAGAGGAAAAAGTGCTACAAGGCTTGCGTATAAGGAATGCTTAAAATGGTTCAGTTGAGGGCATCATGGAGCCGAAATTAGGCCAAAGACGCAGGAATAAAAATGCGATTAACAAGAAACAATGATAACGTCGTTCGATGTGATTTTAACGAGCCCAGAGAAGGTAAGCTCGACAATTTTTCATTTTCAGAGAGTCTAGAAAAACGTAAAAGGAAACTCCATTGGGGTACCTTTTTCGAAGGTAGTATAGTCGGTTCGAAAAAGGGGTAAACTAGCATCGGAAATACATCTATTCAAAATCATTTTAACGAGTGTGACAAAGACAAGATCACTCGAAAATATTTTCACTTTTAAGGAGTCTGAAAAACGATTAACTATGGACTTTGTATGGGATTTTTTTCTAGACCATTTTAACGAGTGTGAAGGAACAAGGTCACTTGACGATCTTTTCAATTTTAGGGAGTCTGAAAAGAGCTTAACTATGGACTCCGTGGGGGTCCCTTTTTCGTAATTTTAGTTCCTCAGGCCCAAAAAAGGGTTAAAATTATACCTGAGAATACTCTTCTATAGAACTAAGGCTCCTAGAGTATACCTTTGTTCATATAGTTGACCATCTAGACTGAAAAAGGGGTAAACTATCATTGGACAAACATGCCTTCAAATTTCAGTTTAGCGATCGTGAAGGGAAACAAGATCCCTTGACAATATTTTCATTTTTAAAGGGTTTGAAAAGGGCTTAAAATAAGACCCGAGGGGGCTACGACTCATTTATGAAACTGGTTTAGGTAGAGCCCACTGCTAGGCTCAGACCAAGAGTCTCTTCGATAGTCAACTTGGAAAATCTCCCAAAAGGGAAGAAAACACAAACCACGATGTAAGTCCTCCCGTGGTATAGAAACCATAGTGATGGCTTCAAGGATAGCCTCATCTGAAGGAAATTCAAAATCCGAGAAATCACGCAAATGAGGGTCGATAGTCCCAAAGGGTGAAGTAAACTAACCATATTCCATATGATGATGGAGTCTCTGGCTAGTACTGCTAGAGTCTATCAACGAAAAATCACAAGCATGAGGGCTTGAGGATCTACAAACAACGAGATTGGAATTAGAAAGAGACTCAGGATCACTTGGACCAAGAGAGTGAAGAAAGGGCTCCCATGCCCCCATTGGACAAACCTATGGAACAATTGTTGAGACCAAGTCTTGAGAAGGCAAACATGATTGCACAGGTTCCTGCTCAGAAGCAATTCAACACCGAGGATAAGACACTACATAATTAACCTGTGGCGGGGTAGAGTCTACACAAACACTAGTAACATGTAAAGGGGTAGCTTGAAATAACGTCGAATTAGGATGGTGATTATCAGATGCCATCTGGTCAATAATGACAATGCTTCCATTGAGAGAGAAATGAATAACTCGAAAGAGCGTAGACACCAAAACATTCATAGCATATACATAATCATGCCCAAGAAGCATATTGAAATATAACGAGCCTTTCACCACTATAAAATCAATAAGGACAATCTTCCCACCTAACGAGATAGGAAACTGTAGAAGAACCCCCAAATATTCACTAGGACATCTGTCAAAATCCAACAGCTCATGTGAAGCAGACACAAGCTCGGGAGATCCCAAGAATTTCCAAATAGAGGAGGATAAAATACTTGTAGAGGCTTCTTCATCCACAATACATCGATAAATGTTTGTTGAATTAACTTCAACCCTTATTTGAAAAGGCTCGGAAGAAGGAAGATGAGGCTCAACAAGGTCATTCCAATCAAAGGAAACCATCCTAAGGCTTGGAAGGGGTTTGCTTGAAGCAAGCGAAATGCCCCCTTGTTATGAAAGTAAAGAACTGGAAATGATAAAAACATAGTTGGTAGACACATCACTCTCCAAGAGAAGAGTGGGATCAGGAGAAGATTGCAACGACATGACCACTTGGGTAGACTTGAAACTCTCCAAGAGAAGAGTGGGATCAACCAAAGACTACATCGGCGTGACCACTTTCTCAACCAATGGCTGAATAGGATGCAATAATACATTGTCTAAAGTCACCTCAGCCCCCAAAATAATAGTGGGATCAGCCGATGACTGCATTGACATGATCAATTTCTCAACCAATGGATGAATCAACTATGAGGAAACCTCATAAGACTTAGAATCAAAAGAGCTTGCAGTCAGGGACCACAATCTTCATACCTCTGGAAGGATAGGGAACAAATGAGTAAGGTGATATCCCTTGCAAATATTACAAGGGAAATTAGGCTTACGTCCTATCCATGAAGGTTTCTCAATAAAATCAATGCCCCCAATGTGGCTAGCAGTGGTTGGTTGCTTGTCCCCAACATGACTAGCAAAGGTTTTTGACATATCACTAACATGACTTGTAGAGGTTGGTGATTGGTCGATAACATGACTCACAGAGGCTATAGACCTATTGCTAGTATGATTAGCAGTGACTGGACTTTTTCCCCCAACATGACTGGAAGAGGCTGGGTGTTTTCCCCTAGCGTGACTTGTATAGGCCAGGTGTTGGTATTCAATATGACTTGTAGAGGTTGGTGATTTATTCTTCCTATTCTTCCTCTTTCTACTTTGTTTAGACTTCTGGTTACTAGTAACTGTACTTTCACCAAAGGAGGGAGAAGAAGGAGGAGAAGACTTTGTTGACGCAGGAACACCAACATGGTGCCCATGACACAAGGTACTTAACTAAGGAGCATCAAGAGCATTCGGGTCATTTTCAATGGTACCCAACCAAACTGGTAGTCCAACATTCAACCCAGGAATGTATAGAGTGGCCATCAAAGGGACACCAACGTTTCCGAAGAAAGGAAAAGCAAAAGAATCCCCTTGCGAAAGGGTTCCTTGGTTGGTATCATCAGGAAATTTATCCATGAAGATCTTATGCATAGGTTCTCCCCTTGCGAGATCATTCAAGTCTGTAAAATTCTCACACACTGACTTTGGCGAACCATTGTTATCAAAACAACACATATAAAGAAGTAGATCCACGTTTCTAAGAGGAAGACCGAAAAGTCCTCACAACTAGTAGAGTGGGTGGTCTACCACCCTAGTTCAGAGACCCAAATCCATGAATGACTAACTCACTATGGAAAAATAAGGAGCACAAAGAACACACTAAAAGTTCCTAAAGGAAAATCAAGCAAATGACTAACTAGTAGGAAGAACAGTTACACCAGCCAACACTAGAGCAAGTTACCAGTGTAAGTGAAATTGAAATACAAAAGCACCCTCTTGATATACTCTGTAAAGTGTGGCCCAATGTCTACCCTAGGTACTGTGGGATACCCCCGCAGTCACCTGTGTAAGTCCCTAAAGTAAAGGCAACTAGGTTGCCAGCTCGTGAACAACTACCAGGTGGGTACAGTCGACAGTCGGGTGGACCGCAATGAGCAGGGTATCAATCCCGAAACCTGTCGAGGGTATTGAAAGCAAGTGTTCTGGAAGACGACTAAGGACCTTGAATTGATTCAAGACCCATGTAGCTCCGTGGAAAATGCGATCAATTTAATCTCAAGACAAGTCCTTTATATGTGTTCCTCCGCTACGATTGGTCCATCTTTGGAGGGGTTATCTCCGCTACCTTTCCACACATGACCTCGTGTTTAGCCCCTGTGTTAGAGGGGGGTCCCAGATAGTTTCCATGTTACTGGAATTTAACACTCCCTAACTCAGACTCCAATGTTTGTTTTATAGCCTTGAAGAGTTTCCTCTCCAACCTAAATCAAGGCTCTAGCTTTGCCTAGTAGATGGACCCTACAAACATAAAGTCTAATCACTTTTAATTAGCGTTCTTTTTAAGGCTTGATTTACACAAAGGGCTTGGTAGTGCAACTGATGTTATTAAGACTCTTGTGAAAAATGAAAATGATAAGAACATTAGCAAAAAAGGATTTTCTTTCTTATTTTCTTTTGAAAATGCTTTTTTAAAATTAGAAGAAAACACAATGCTATGCTAATTTCCTTTTCTTTTTCAAATAACAATGCAAAGAAAATGCCAAGAAAGAAAGAGATCTAACAAAATAAGTTTTTTTTTTTTATATTTTCTTCCAATCAAAGCAGAAATAACAAAATATTCTAAAAGAAATTGATGAATACACAATTCATGCCCCCCCCCGACCATGAGGGGAATTTTTATTTTAAACGCAACTCATTTTTCTTAAAATTTCAAGCTAAAAATAAGTTAAAAAAGCTAGGAAACACAAGAAATATTTAAAAAAAAGACAAGCAAACTGATGTCAGACCCGGGCTACCAACTGTAATAGAGACTAGGACTAGATCAAGAAAACCCCTGAGAAGTGTGACTTTTGACAGGGAAGAGGATGACTGCCTCTCCTTAAAAAAATATTTTCTCAACAGAGGAATGCTACTGACACTTCAGTAGCCTACATATGTATGTGGGTTGTCCAAAGGTAGGACGCATATGTACATGTGCAGACCCACTACAGACCGCGTACACCTGTGTAACTTCTCCAAAAATATGAAAACTAACAGTCAAGAAAACTAGGCAAGGAGTACTGGTATTGAAAACTAGAATCCCTTAAAGAACCAAAAACTTACTTTGATAAAGAAAATGCAAGGAGAATTTGATAAAAAAAATCTAATCTGATGTTATACCTAGGCTATAGACTGCAACAATAGAGACCAAACTAGATCAAGAAAACCCCTGAGAAGGATCACTTCTGACAGGGAAGAGGATGACTGCCTCTCCTTTAAAAAAAAAAAATATGAACTCAGGCATGCTACTGACACTTCAACAACCAGCGTATGTATGCAGGTTGTCCAAAGGTAGGCGTATATATACGCGTGAAGACCTTTTACAGCCCGCGTATACTTCTGTAATTTCCCAAAAAAGAAAAACAAAAGTCAAGCCAATAAGGTAGGGAGTACTGGTATGGAAGACCAGAATCCCTACAAACTTAGACTCTTGCAGAAACTCAGAAAAAAGGTCATCAAACCAATTTAAAACGCCCAAAAAGTATCCCCCAAAACCCTAGAGATCTTCGCCAGTATGGACACCAATTCTGTTGTGGCTGGGAAAACCCCCTACGGACTAGCACTAAGGGTTCTATAATGCATGCAAAAATGACCATCTAAAGTCTCCTACTTTTTACCATCATCCCAATATAGACCCCACATTCATACATAAACACAAGGGTAAAAGGATCCAGTTACTCTACCTTGACCTCCACGTTTGGTGTCGATCCTTTTGCGTTTGGTTGCTCCTCGAATGCAAGTCTCCTCCCAAAGACAACCTGCATTCATAAACATACAAACAAAGAACTCCAAACATGCATCTCATATATGAATTAGTGGGTTAGAGGTTCTAATAAAATATAATCAAAACTAAATATTGAACACCTCATATGGAGAGATGGAAAAAGTAATTCTTTCTTATTAACCTCACAAAAGTAACTTACAATGGTGAGATCGACCACTGCTCCTCGAACCTAGTCCTGGGATCCTCTTCAAATATGCACTAAACCCTTCCACATGTTCTTCTTCTTCCTTTCAGTTCTCACAAAATGGTTGCAAAATATTAGGGCAAGGGGAATACAAAAAAGGGCAGAGTTTCTTTACTCTTATCTTCTCTTCTCAAATGGGACCCCTACCTCTTCTTTTATAGGCTAGAAGAGGGTATTTATCCGATTGAGTGACTGTCTATGGGTGGTCAAACAGTTTAGGCAATTACCCAGAAATCTGTACTCTGTCTGCAACTTTCTATTTTTTGTGCTTTTGTCAATATACGCAGGTTGTAATGGGTTAGCTAGAGTATATCATGGGAAACAATGGTGCAGAGCGCGTATGCCTTCAAAAGGATGGATTTTTAGAAGAGTTGTTCAATGGTGGCCTGGAAAAAATGGCAAGTGAGATGGTCTGATGCTAGGTATGCATGTATGGTGAAAATTAGGGTTATAACACCGACGCGGTGGGTTGAGATAGTGTGCCAAGATATTTTGAGTAGACCATGGTTACTGTGTACCTCCTGAAGGGGATACACGCAGTGAGATCACAACAGGACATGATCATAGCGTTGATGTTCAATGACTTCAACCTTGGAGATCGCAATAACCATAGCATTATCACCCCGTACAAATGCTTGACCAAGACAAAGGGGAAGAATTCAAAGATAATCCCCTAGTCGTGGACGATGAACCTCGCGTAATCCACTCTACTGAATGTAATGAAAATCCCACACTTCGGAAGGCACCAGGAAGTTAACTCTTGTGTCAAGCTAGTACTTTCATGTTACCATGGAGGCTACTTATTGCTTGACCATCGTATCACATTCGATCCAATGTTGCTCCATAGGATCACAGGATTGAGTATGCAAGGACCTGATCTGCAGGACTTCTATCCAGTAAAATCCATAGATTGCACACTATCACAGAAGATCAAGGATACATATGGCACTGTTGAGAAGGGAATGCAAGGCTACAAGGTAGCTTCCATCCAGAATGGCGTAGTGCACCTAGCATGCCAATTAATTACAGGAAATATAATAAGGAAGAACCAACCCACGCAGGTCACACGCTTTGTTGTTGACCTTGCAAGGAAGTGCATGGAAGGTATACAGATGAACTGGGTGAAGTACCTAGTTAATCGGCTTGAACTGGACTATCACGAAGCATAGGATCAGGGCTATGAATTCCTTTTTAGCTATCTCCTGATCCTCATCGCGTTTATTTCTTGGGAAATGTCGGAAGGTGCAATATTCCCAGACATCGATCCATTTGAGTCACTTTCTGCGATGTTCACCACGCTCTAGTACTCGAGTGATATGGTGAAGTAGTGGCAGTCGAACATAGTTTTTCATACATTTTACCTCCAGCTAAAGAGAGCCATCAAATATGAAACTTGCATGACTCCAAACACCCTATAGAGGTTCCAACCCCTGATGAATTTACGTGCATATCGACACTTCATCTACATTACAGCGTGAGCAGAGGAGCATAAGGAGGAGCTTCAGCTGTACTACAAGCTCATGGAAGAGGAACTTAAGGAGATCACTAAGGCCTGGCTGGAAAACCTCCTTATTCCCGTAGACCCTGTAAAGATTTCTGACCTTGATAACCCATAGACCACGCACAAAGAACATGATACACCTAGACCCAGCAGAAGGAAGAAGACCGAAGAGGTCCAAAATTTAAGCAACGCCTCAAAAAAGACTACCTCAATATCACCTGGCTGAGGGGGTGATTACGAAGTGGAAGAAATAAATGGCAAGGAAGATGAGAAAAAGCAAGGCAAAGTAACACCACCTAGAGATGATGCTAATCCCTTAAATAAGAGGAAGGTTTCTCCCCCAAAATACTCTTCCCGTAATAAATCCAGAGCCACCTTGACTAAGATGCAGACTATACTCATTACTGATGATTTTGACTTCATCATCGTATTTGTAAACGACGCCTCACAGGAAATTTTGGAGAAACAAGAAGACAAGAAAGAGGAAATGTATGACAGGATTGAGGTCGAACTCCGAGGGGTATAGCAGGCCCTTCAGTCGAGCTGCGCAGTTTCCGCTATGCCCCTGCCATCGGAAGAACCTAAGTTGGGAGATGAGCCATCCCAACTCCACCGACTAGCTGATGTGGTCGAAGCTCACCTTCGTCATGCACAAGAAGAAACAGAACAAGACACCTAAGCCTTGAAACAATTTCAAGGAGTGCTCATAGAACAATGCCGAGTTTCAAAGCAGGAGAAGGTTTCTCTCCAAGCAGAATTGGAAGAGGAGAAAACAAATATTCGGAAAGAAAAAGAAGAGTTTCTCGCATAGAAACTCAAAATAAGAAGTCAACAGAGAACTCTTCTCTGTGACAAGATTAGAGCCATAGACAGAAGGCTGAGTCACACATCAAGTAGAGATGCTTGCGGGAGCTATCCAGAAGCTACAAAAAATAATAGCATACTTAGATCTCCGCACAGTGCTTGACACTCCGCAGGATGTAAGGGATCAAAGAGAAGCAACTTCTTGGAGCTTAGTTGAGAGAATAAAGGCCCTTACCATGGAATGCAAGAAACTAAGTGATCATAGTGCCCAGAGGTATGAGAAACTCTCTGCGAATCTAGAACTGAAGGCACTTGATTCATAACTCCAGGAGGTGAAGTAGAAAGAAGAAACAATACAGGTGCAGTTTAAGCCCCTGTCAGTTGTTGAAATAATGAAGCGATCCCAAGAGCAGTGCACTGCCCAACAACAGGTCCACACCATTCAGAGAAAATTCATGGAAGTGACTCAAAGGATTAAACCTGTACAGGATGAGGCTTATCAACTGTTCACAGAGATCGAAAGCCAAGGAGCAGAACAGGAGCAAGTCGTCACTGCAGCTGAACAATGTTTCGAAGGACCTATCAACAAAGAATTCATACAAGAGTTCGCTAAACAGAAGGTTGTGGAACAACAACAAGTCAAAGAAACTCAAGGATTTTGAGATAGAATTAACCAGATAAGAGTAACTCGGGATGCGTCACAGGTGAGTTCTGAGGGCCTGTTGACCCTTGAATAAGTTTCGAGGATCCTTGGTCATGTTTGACCTATTTTTTGGACTTCGATAGGTTGTCAAAGGTGGAGCGCAAGATGAAGCAGAGATCGTAGGATCTCAACCCCTTTTTAGGGATTTTTGGGTTTTAGGCTTATGTAATGGGTATGGGAATGTCGGCCCATGGGTTTACCCATGCTTAGGCCCGATTTTTTAATGTATAAATAAAGTAGCTAGGTAATGTAGGAAAGTGGGATGCTAAGTGCTAAAGTTCGATCTATGTGATCGAAAGCGGTAAGTGTTGAGTGGAGATTTATTTTGTGCATACTGTATGAGGCTTGTAGAGCTAAGTGCAAGCGAGTGCAAGAGATTGAGAAGAGGCTTAGTGTTGTAACCTATCCCAGGGAAGGAGGATCTAGTGAGGTGCACATATCTCCTGTCCTCTGCGGAGTAGGGTTTTTGTGGCTTTGTGCATGTAACTGATTAAATATGCTAATAAAGAAGACGAAGAATTCGTGGATGTAGCCCCAGGGTGGGGGTGAACCATGTAAATGTCGTGTTTTTCTTCTTTGTGCGATGTATTGATGTGTTTATATGTTTACTTGCTTAGTTATTTGATATAGATGAATTGTAGATAGATATGTTAATTCTATGTTCTTAATAGTATGGATGAATACTAGATCTGGCCTATGTGGATGTGCTTAGTGCTTGAATATAGTAGATATGGTTGAATACTGCAATGCTCTGTAATTAGGATTTAACTGCGCTGTAAACTAAGACTAGATATTGATGAACTATAACTGCTAAGTGCCTTGTGAAGGTGTTACAGTCACAGATCTGTGTCCCAGCTAAGGTTGCAGACACTGGAGTACTGCAACCACGCCTACCTCTACCTCAGGTGAGACTTTATCTGCTTCGCAAGTGTTGCCGAAAGGGCCGATAGTTAAGGTTTTTTTAGTGCGTTGTTGTAGCGTTGAACCCTGGGTCTACCCCTATGCCAACAAAGTTATATGCACAAGTTCATTGAAGGATGTAGATCAAAATTCAATTGGGATTTTACCCAACGAGATTGAATCATGCTAGTGTGTGGAAAAGGAAGCCTATCATTTCTTTGGTAAATCATAGATGATCCTACAGGAGTGGGATTATGTCGATGGGCACTAACAACAAGACTTGGATGCGAATGGATTGAAATGATTTGTAGCAGTAATAATTACTTCTTTAATGAAGGAGTAAACCTGGTATATTTGTATAACCCCTCATGATCTGAGGAATGAGTCTCATGACCATTCTCTGAAAAGGGAGAGCATGCACAGCTCTCGGGTTTCGAAGGGAACTGAGAAATTAATTTTGTTTCTGGGTACAGGAATTGTTGGGCATGGTTTTCTAATCAAACTGATAAAAAAAGTTGTAGATATATAGAGTGATTGAGTGAGAAATTGTTGGATTACTGAGAGTGGGGGTTAATCAGTAATAGAGAAATTTAATCCATTTTAACCATATAATCCAAGTGTTATATCAATGAAGCATTATCATCCAATAACTGCAGAGTAAATAAGAAATGAACAAATGAACAAAATGTTGGCACAGGGGTAGACCCAGGGTTCAACGCTCAAGAGTGCACCAACAAAACCCTAACTACCGACCCTTTCAGCAACACCTACGAAGCAGATTAAGTCTCACCTGAGGTAGAAGCAGGGGTGGTTGTAGGACTTAGATGTCTGCAACCTTAGCTAGGACACTAATCTATGATTATATCTTTTACATGGCACTTAGCATAGATCCTTCATCAATATTTAACTCGTCTGGTACTTCACAGATATCACAGAGCATCACAGTGAATACTTATTGTTATAACCCTAAATTGCACCACACATGCTTACCTGGCATCAGGCCAACTCATATCCCTTCTGTAGTGTACCAATTGCTCTGATACCGATTTGTAGTGTACCCTTCACTACCCAGGTTTCACCCAACCTCTTAGTTTACCATTCATTACATGGATTTAAAAACAGATGCATTTAACCAGAATTAAACACACTTAATTCGCAGAGTAAAATATATGGGTACTGCTATAATTAAACAAGCCATAGCATTCATCATTAATTCATTTACACAGCGGAAAACATGATACATAAACAACGCAGTCATGCTCAACATGATTAAACCATAATTCAATATACTTATCTTTTATCTGATGTAGCATTCACCAACCAAGTGCAGGCCTTCCACGAACCTCCCAGCCTTAAACCACACTGTTCATCAGCTCAACAGTAGGTCACCCCCGAGCTGGGA
>JZKD02S1656680.1:358193-381549 GCA_000966675.3 Picea glauca
AAAAGTGCATCCAACCATGTACCAAGTATGTACCAATCATGTGTCAACTACTCATCAACTATTACTCATCAATATGTACCAACATCATCAACTATACACCTCATGTATGTGCCAATTCATCAACTAGTTGTCTCAACCATGTACTCAATATGTACCTCAACCAAACACCCTCATCAATTTCATCATCCAAATCTGATTTGTAGCTTTGTAATAGAGCTGGTGTATATGATCACATTCCTGCAAACATTACTTAACTTCAACAATAAGAGACTAGCATTTTCATCAAAGTTTTCTTTAGTCTCACATGCCTTGTTTTGGATTAGTCAACAACCCTAACTTGAAGTAATCATAACTTTGTACCTGCAATGTATAAAGATATGAAACTGATACACAATGTTCTTCAGTGTGTTTTATGCAATTCCTCCAGGCGTCACTACTTGGAACATCTCATAAAAGGCTTTATAGCAAAAATGGCATACCTTTATGAATTCTGTCTTATTCTAGAGAGTGACCTTGTAGAGCGTGCCCCACACAAAATATTTGTTTAATTGATCTAAAAAGGTTAAAAAACATACTACATATGGTACCCTAACCAAAACATTTGGTTTCACTGAAGTTGGATTTGTTATGAAGACGTTATGACATTTTTACATGAAACACATGTTTTTGACTAGTTTCAGGACTAGCCACAAACCCTATTTTCCACGGAGTGTAACTCCAAAAATACAATGACCCACAAGATGAATATTTTACCATAGATACTTGGATATGTTTAATCAATGGCATAGAAATTTCATGGTTTGAATCATTATAGAAAAGACGTTATAGCGAAAATGGTGAGATGACCTATAAATAATATACCTTAGAAAGAACCATCAAAAGAATTTATCCTTCCTTGCATTTTAGCCTTATTTTCTTCACCTTCCCTCCAAATTTTGGCTTAGATATACTTGGTTACCTCAGACACCTATAGATATTCAATATTCTCAAGTGTGTTTAAAATTAGAGAGCCTTGCCTCTTATTTATACTCTCCAAGTAGCTTCCTTAAAATCATCTTCTAGGTCACTTGGCCCCACTTTCCTTATTTTAGGGTTATCCCACTTCTAATTTATCCATTAAATTTATTAATGAAATAATTTATTTTGTATTCACTTTGAATTATAATACACTCATTACTTCACTTTATTATTTACCTTTTAAAATCTCTTAAACCACTTTGACTACTTTGACCTTTTGGGGCTTCTATATGACATATGAGGGTCCTCCAACTTCGTAAGGACATAATTCTCAAACTGCAAGGAGTTATGTGATGTTACACATACCACCAGAAATGGAATGACATGTACTATCCATATATACTAGTATTATCTAAAAATATATCATAACTCATACCATTATCCATCAAGCAAACTTGGGTCCACTACCCAAACCTGGGGTCTCCAACTTCTCATGGCCATAACTCTCTAACCATGAGGATTTATGTGATGTTCCACATACCACCAGAAATGGAATGACAAGAACTATCCATCTAGGATATTTTACCTGACAAATTCATTGTCCTTCATCTCATTATTCCACAATTAAGCATGGGTTCTCCATAAGGGGACCACTTTGGAGTTCATCCATCTTTACTTCTTATCAACCATGACAAGACAATAATGAGTCATATTTACATAAAACAATCTTGGGTCCATTACCCAAACCTTTGTGCTGGGTGATTTCTTCAAGGGATGACATCAATGACAACCAACCTTAATCAACAATCTCCCCCTTTGACATTGATGGAAACACTCTGATGCAATACTAAAATCATATCACTCATGCTCCCCTTGGAACCATGCCTCTGTCCTCCATATCTGATAAATTTGCCTCTGTCCTTTGCATCTGATAAATCTTCTCCCCCTAGAACGATGGCTCTGTCCTCTACATCTGATAAATATCTCCTCCTTTGTCATCAATGGAAAAGGTATCTTTCCATCTGAGGCTGCTCCCCCTGACATAATTGTCCTCTTATGGTGCTTCTTCATGTACATATAAGACATATAAGATAAAAATTCAAAAAGCATTCAAAAAGCATTCATTTTGGAGTAGAAATAACTCCAAGTCTTTGGTGAATATATTCAAAGGCTTCCCATGGAAGTGGTTTTGTAAAGATGTCTTCCAGTTGTTCTTTTGTGCCCACATACTCAACTCTGATGTTCTTTTCTGCAACCTGTTCCCATAGAAATTGATACTTGATTGGAATGTGCTTCGTCTTGGAGTGCATCACTAGGTATTTTGAGATACTGATGGCACTTGTATTATCATAATATATTGGAATGGGCTCATCATACTCAACCTGTATATCTGTCAAAGTTTGAATCATCCAAAGAACCTGTGTACAACATGTTGGTGCTGCAATATACTCTGCCTCGGCTATAGATAGAGATATTGATGATTGTTTCTTGTTTAGACATGATACCAAACACTCACCTATGTAGAACGTTGCTCCACTGGTGCTTCATAAATCATCAATACAACCTACCCAATCTGCATCTGTGTAGGCAATAAGTGATAGATCTTTTCCTTTTGGATACCATAATCCAAACTCTTATGTTCCTTTGAGATATCTGAAAATCCTCTTTACTGCTAATACATGTGATTCCTTTGGTGCTGCTTGATTTGTTTTCTTCTTCCTTTGATTGTGGTCTTCCTATTTCATCAATTGTTATGTTGATGCTTTGCACAATTTTTTTCAATCTTAGATTGTAACACTTGTATGTTTGCCTTGTACTTGAGTAACCAACAAGTATTCCTTTTTCCACACGAGAGTCAAACTTCCCCATTCTTCCATCTTCTCTTTTGATGTAGCATTTGCCTCCAAAAATTCTGAAGTGCTTCACATTTTTTGGTCTTCCTTTCCATAGCTCGTAGGGAGTTTGATTAGTGTTGTTTCTGAGCATTACTCTGTTTTGAATGTGAATTGTTGTATGCACTGTCTGTGTCGAAAATATATCTATCAATTTGGAATCCATTATCATTGTTAGAGCCATTTCTTGTACTGTCTTGTTTTTTTCTTTCAACAACTCCATTTTGTTGAGGTGTCCTAGCAATGAAGAATTGCCTTTTTATTCCATGACTGCTATAGTAGTCCACAAATTCCTTTGAAGTGAACTCTCCTCCATTATCATATCTCAAACATTTGATTCTTGAATCCATCTCATTTTCAACCATTTCCTTGTAGATATTGAAGTTTTCAAAAGCTTCTGACTTGTTCTTGAGAAAGCAAACTATAGTCATTCTTGTATAATCATCAACTAATAACATAAATTATTTTTCACCTTTTAAGCCATTTGTTGTATTTGGTCCAACTAGATCAGTGTCCACAATTTCCAGTGGTCTTGTTGTTGATTATTCCTTTGATTTGAACCTATTCTTTGGTTTATTTCCTTGTTGACAATGCTTGCATAAAGTGTTGGTTGGTTTTGTGATCTGGGGAATTTCTGTGACTGCTTCTCTTTTGCTAACTTTGACAAGGTTATCAAAATGTATGTGACCCATTCTTCTATGCCATAATGAACTTTCATCTTCCTTTCCTAGACAACAATTCTCATTTCCAATTTCACTTAACACGTATATGTTGTTTGAAGTTCTTGCAGCTGTACTGACCAATTTCCCTGAACCTTCTTTTCTTATCTCACACTTTTCTGAATCAAAAGTAAGTTTATGAACTTGGTCACACATTTGACTCACACTTAGAAGATTATGTTTCATATCTTCTACCAATAGAACATTTTGTGCCTTTTCATTCTTGTTCCCAATTTGTTCTATGCCTTCTCCAATGATTTTGGATGAATTATCATTTTCAAAGGAGACTGATGTGTTTTGAACATACACTGTCAACATACCAACCATGTTTCTTTTTCTTATATTGTAGAGTGACTGTGCATTCTTCATTGTTATATTGATCTTGCTTTCTTATCCATGTCAGTTTCTGAGGTTGCAACACCTGCAAAGAAGATGAAGTCTCACCCAAGGTAGAGGCAGGGGTGGTTGCAGGACTCAGGTGTCTACAACCTTAGCTAGGACACAGATTTGTGATTATCTTGCTTACAATGCACTTAGCATAAATTATTTCCTAACATACATTCATTAATACACTTTGCAGAAAGCACAGAGCACCGCAGTAATTACTCAGATCTAGCACTTAGCAATGATAAACATGTTATACTCAATAGATTAAGCACTTAGCATCTTATGCATCATATCTAGCATGCATTCATATCTCATAAGAACAAAGCATCAATATATCTATCTAAACATATCAGAGCACTAAGCAAGAAAGAGACAAACACATCATCACAATACACAGAGTTACCGTGGTTCACCCCCACCTTGGGATTACGTCCACAAAGTCTTATTTATATTATCTTGGTCAAGAAGTTACAACACTAAGCCTCCAATATCCTACCCCGCATAGGACAAGAGATCTGCACAACTCGCTAGATCCTCTTTCCCCAGGTAGATCCAAGCACTAAGCCTTCTCACACTCTGTGCACTTAGCACTATTACAGCATGCACAAAGCTCTTACAATTACATAGAAGTTTGATCACATAGATCCAACTTATGCACTAAGCCATCGACTATATAGGGCCTCTTTTATTACATGGCCTAGACCTCTATTTATACATAGAAAAAGGCCTAAACAAGGGATGACATCCATTTCCCATTACAATATTCCCCCCCAAAACCCAAAAAGGTTCCACAAAAGGTGGTGAGATCCCGTGATCCCCGCTTCTCCATGCGCTCCATCTTCGACCCGCAGTCGAAGTACCAAACGGTCAACTATGACCAAGTATTCCTCAAAACTTGGTTGAGGGCCAACAGGCCCCCAAAAATCACCTGTGACTCGTCCCGAGTCACTCTTTTCTAGGTAACTTTTCCTCGAAGGCCTCGAGCTTCGCTTGAGTTGCTTCAACCTATTACTTTTCTACTGCTTCTTGTTCGAAAAACTTCTGAATGAGTGCATTACTAACTGGTCCTTCTAAGCATTGCTCTATTGTGTTGATGACCTATTCCAGGTCTGTCCCTTGGCTCTCAATCTCTAATAATAGTTGACATGCCCTATCCTGCAAAGGTTGAAGTTGCTGTGTCACTTCCATGACCTTGCTCTGGATCATATGAATCTGCTGTTGCACGACAGGCTGTTCATGGGACCTCTTCATTTTCTCTATGGTTGGTAGGGCCTTCAGCTGTACCTGTAACTTCTCGGCTTGGTACTTTTCCTCCTGGAGCCATGACTCCAAATTTATGCAATTTAGGGTTCTCAGATAGGTTCTCATGTATCTGCGCACTTCTACTACTTAATTGCTTACATTCTTCAGTTAGTGCCTTAATCCTATCTATTGTATTTCGGTCCTTCACTTCTCATTAGTCACGTTCTTCTTGTGGAGTACTCGGTATAGCTTCGAGCTCTATTTCTACTACTCTTTTTTGCAGTTGCTGAATGACTTTAGCAGGATTCATTACTTAGCATTCTATGGGTTCTTCTGCCTTCTGTTCTAAGCCATTCACAAAGAGAAATCCTCTATTGATAGCTTCTTCGATCCTGATTTTCTTCGCGAGAAGTTGCTCCTTCTCCTTTTGGATCTTTGCACATTGTTTATCAAACTTCTCTTGGATGGCCTCCTTCTCTTGCTGTGAATCTTGGCGCTGCTCTATGATTTCCTCATGTGTGTGCTTTAGGGCTTGGGTGGCCTGTGATGTTACTTCTTCTACTTTCTGAAGGCGTACGTCAACTAGGTCGGCAATCCTGTGAAGTTGAACTGACTCATCTCCTGCTATGGGTGTTCCTTCTGGCATAGGCGTAGTGGAGACTGCATGGTTAGATTGGAGGGATTGTTGTACTCCTTGGATCTTGGCTTCGATTCTGTCATACATCGTCTATTGCTTGGCCTCCTTCTTTTCTGTGATCTAGTCTTCTATAACTTCATTCAAAGTTGCGAGGAGAAAGTTGAAGTCATATGGATTGAGCATGGTCTTCATCTTGGTCACAGTCGCTTTGGATTTATTCTTAATGGAAGACTTCGAAGGTGACCCTTTTATTTTCTTTAGAACTTCAAATTTGTCTTATGGTTGTTGTTCAACTTCTTCTAGGTCTTCTTCATTACCTTCTTCACCTGGTGTGATGGAAGATGTCCTTACAGAGCGGCTATCCACATCTTGAACCTCTTCAGTTTTATTCATATCCTTTTTCTTCTTTGTCTTCTTTGTCTTATGCATCTTATTGGGGCCAGGTGTGTCATGCACAACTTCTGGGTTTCTAATATCTGAAATATCTGCTGGATCTACTGCAATGAGGAGGTCCATTGACCATTCCTTGGTGATCTCTTCAAGTTCTTCTTCTGTAAGTTTATAATAGGACTGTAGATGTTCTTGGTGCTCATCAGCGCATGGAGTCGGGTATATGAAGTGGCAGTCCATGCTGAACTTCATTAAGGGTTTGAATCTGCAAAGTGTGTTCAGAGTAATGTGAGGTGTGGCTTGTACCACGGTCTTCAACTGGATGTAGTATCTATGAAAGAGGGTATTCGACTGCCATTGCCTGTTCATATCTATCGTGTATCATAATGTACTGAACTTCGTAGCCAATGGTTCAAATGGTAGGGTTTCAGGAAAAACGACATCCTCCAGCATCTCCCATGCTATGAAGGCGATTAGGATGAGAATCCAGCTGAAGTGGAACTCATATCCTTAGTCTTGAACTTCTCCGCAATCCAATCCAAGTTGATCCACTAAGTACTTTGACCAGTTCATTTGGACTCCTTCTATGCATTTTCCTGTGAGATCAACTACAAACCCAGATACTTGCATCGATATGTTCTTGCAGACTAACTTTCCCACGATCATATGAAAGACGAGCGGAACTGTGCCACTGTCAATAGAGGTTACCTTGTAACCTCACACTCCATTTTCAACATTTCCATAGGCCTCTTTAATATTCTTTGAAAGAGAACGATCCAGGTTCTTTCTAGGGTAATAGTCTTGCGGGTCAGGGCCTTGCATGCTCAACCTGGTGATATGATTGATTAGTTCTGGCTCAATTGTTATACACTGGTTCAACCAGAGATATCCTCCATGGTAGCTTGCCAGTAGAAATTTTACGCAAGCATTCACCTCCTGGTGCCTGCCAATGTGTGGAATCTTCATTACATTAAGTAAGGTGGACTGCGTGAGGTTCATCGTCCATTTCTGAGGGACAATATTGGAATTCTTCCCCTTTTTGATCATTAGATACTTGTGTGGGGCAAGCATACTGTAGGATTTCTAGTCACCAAGGTTGAAGTCACAAAACTTCAATGCTGTGAGCTTGGTCTGCTCAGTGCGAACTGCACGCACTCCCTTCAGTAGGTACGCAGTGATCATAGGATAGTTGTACTATCAAGGCACACTGTCACGGTTGATTTCACCTTTCAGAGGAGGTATGTAAGAGGGTAAGATTCTTAGGATCAGTTTGGCATTCGCGATGTCATCTCTATGTTTAGTATGTTTCTCAGCGGTCTGTCGGGATGGTCCAACTCGAGAAGTGGATGGAGAAGCTGCTACTCCTCTTGAAGACGAGGCTTGGACTTCGATGGACATTCCTCTTTCCAACATAACGTTTTCGGTTCTTAAGCTAGCGAGTACTTCTCTCACCGATTCTTCTACTGTGCTAAGCTTGTCAGACATGTAAGCTCAGGATCACTTTCTCAGATTGTCAATGGGATGAAGGTACCATAATCGAGTAGAGAGAAAGGTGGGGTAGTCACTATTCCACAATGAGGGTATTCTGTGAGCTCAAGTTTTCAATTGGAAAAAGTGTCTTCCAGGCCTGGCGCGACGAAATAAGTAAGTAAATCCATAATAGACTACTTGCAATGGATAGGAGGGTCCATTAACTCTTGATCTGTCTGTTATGGTGTAGTCTAACGGTCAGGTAACGGGTCATAACTTTCTTTCAAGCCGTTCAGGCCATCAACAGAATGGGTATATCATATTCTAATGGCTATATTACTTCGACATGGTGAAGTGCCATATGTCATTGTTCTTCTATCCCGGTGAAGCTCAAATTCTGCATGTTTTCCTTCTGCGGGGTTTCTTCTAGAATGTTCTATAATTTCTCCAACTTCACTTTCTTCTTCATGTATTTTCTAGCCTTCTTCCCAGTGAGCTTCGTCTCGATCATCCTTTTTTCATTCTGATTATTTTCTTCTCTTGGTATCATAGCTTCGCAGTGTTGATATTCTTTCTTTAGATCCATGGGTATTACTTGTCCAACATATTTTTCGGTCCTCTGGGGTTCTTCTAGCATTTTTTCAACTTCATCATCCAAGTTCCTGGGGTCAAGAACCCTTGATATGTTCTCCCATTCTTCAATAAACTATGTGATCCTTCTAGTCATGAAGTCTCTTAACTCTTGTCTTTGTTGTTCTAGGTCCTTTTTTGCTTCCTATTTTCTAGCTTGATCTATCTCAATCCAAGGCTTACCAAGTAACATAGTAAACAGGACGTTGTCCTCCACGAGCCTAACAATCTCAAAATATTCTTCTGTCGAATCTCCATGTGTATTCAAAAATATCTGAGTGAGATTTCCACATAGGTTTACCAACTTTCCTCTGAATAACCCTATTCCTCCTAATGAAGGGGTCATGTCAATTCTTCCTATATCTTTCTAGGTTCCTTTTTTCATAATGTTCACCTGTGTTTCTTCATCCAAAACATAGTCAATGTCAAAGTCTCATATTCTCACTTCAATCTTTTCTTTCTTCTTGAAGATATCTGATATCCTAACATGTCCATGTTCATTCAAGGTGTCTCTCATCTGTAGCAATATCTTTTCTGATTCTTTCTAGGTTTCTTCTATAATCTTGGTCTCTTGATCTCCTGCTTGCTCTATATTCATCTTTTCAAGCCTAGAAATCATTCTAGGGAAATCCAATACTTCATGGTCCATATCCTTACAACAAAGACAATTGGGTCTTCACCCAGGGCATTCCTTAGCAATATGTCCGAGCCTTCTGCAATTGTAATAAAGAGTTAATCCTCTCTTTCTCTTCAATGATCCCCAACTTTTCAGGTACTGTATGCTAGGATCATAACGGTCAGCCTGCAAAAATTTCTTTCTAGGATCTTGCATCCATTGGTTAGTCCCAAAATTATTTCTATGAATAGGTATAACATATCTATCACTATACTTATTAGATCTATTCATATCAAACTTGCTTTCATCTATTAATTCCCTAGTTTTGAAGCTAGGATAGAATCTATCAAACATACCTAGATCCATGCTTTAGGAACAAAAAAAATCACTTATCTTACTTCTACAGAGCACAAAGCTTCCAGATCTAAGACTTTTAACTATTCTTACCTTTATCAAAGAATAGAGCTTACAGATCTTACCTTTTTCTTCCAGATCTGACCTCTTTCTTCACAGATCTGACTTATTTTTCTTCAGATCTGATCTCTCTTCTTTAGATCTGACCTTTCTTTCTTGTGACAAAGCTTCACAGGTCAAACAGAACATTGCGCACTAGGGAAACAGATCTACGCATAGATTTTATTTTGCACAAAGATTATTCTTCTTTAGTTCCCAACAATCATAGTTCTAGGTCCAGGCAACATAACAATTTGTTGGCATAGGGGCAGACCCAGGGTTCAACGCTCAAGAGTGCACCAACAAAGCCCTAACTACCGACCCTTTCAGCAACACCTGCGAAGCAGATGAAGTCTCACCCGATGTAGAGGAAGGGGTGGTTGAAGGACTCAGGTGTCTGCAGCCTTAGCTGGGACACAGATCTGTGATTATCTTTCTTACAATGCACTTAGCATCAGTTATTTCCTAACATACATTCATTAATACACTTTGCAGAAAGCATAGAGCATCACAGTAATTACTCAGATCTAGCACTTAGCAATGATAAACAGGTTATACTCAATATATTAAGAACTTAGCATCTTATGTATCATATCTAGCATGCATTCATATCTCATAAGCACAAAACATCAATAGATCTATCTAAACACATCAAATCACTTAGGAAGAAAGAGACAAATACATCAACATAATACACAGAGTTACTGTGGTTCAGCCCCACCCTGGGGCTATGTACAAAAATTCTTCTTTATATTATCTTGGTCAAGCAGTTACAACACTAAGCCTGCAAGATCCTACCCCACATAGGACAAGAGATATGCACAACTCGCTAGATACTCTTTCCCTGGGTAGATCCAAGCACTAAGCCTTCTCACACTCTGTGCACTCAACACTATTATAGCATGCATAGAGCTCTTACAGTCACACAGTCTTTTGATCACATAGATCCAACTTATGCACTAAGACATCCATTCAATAGGGCCTCTTTTCTTACATGGCCTAGACCTCTATTTATACATAGAAAAAGGCCTAAACAAGGGCTGCCTTTCCCGTTACAATATTCCCAAAAAAAACTCAAAAAGGTTCCACAAAAGGTGGAGAGATCCCTTGATCCCCGCTTTTCCATGCGCTCTGTCTTTTATAGGTAGTCGAAGTACCAAACAGTCAACTATGACCAAGTATTCCTCAAAACTTGGTCGAGGGCCAATAGGCTACAACCAGAAGGTGTCTACAACCACCTATCCTTGCCCCATCCTGCCACCCTGAAGTAGAAGTATAATGATGGAACCATTGTCAACCTGTCACTATGAGATATACCGCTATAAACCTGTACCAATAAATATGAACCATGCATCAACCTATACCTCAACCTGTAATCAACCTGAACCATAAACAAGTGCATCAACCATGCACCAACCTGTACCAAATAACCTGTAATCAACCTGTACCATGAACAAGTGCATCCAACCATGTACCAAGTATGTACCAATCATGTGTCAACTACTTATCAACTATGAATCATCAATATGTACCAACATCATCAACTATACACCTCATGTATGTGCCAACTCATCAACTACTTGTCTCAACCATGTACCTTAACTAAAATCCCTCATCAATTTCATCATCCAAATCTTATTTGTAGCTCTGTAATAGACCTAGTGTATATTATCACATTCTTGCAAACCTTCCTTAACTTCAACAACAAGAGACTAGCATTTTCATCAAACTTTTCTTTAGTCTCACATGCCTAGTTTTGGATTAGTCAACAACCCTAACTTGAAGTAATCACAAATTTGTACCTGCAATGTATAAAGATATGAAACTGATATACAATGTTCTTTAGTATGTTTTATGAAATTCCTCCAGGTTTCACTACTTGGAACCTCTCAGAAAAGGAGTTATAGCAAAAATGGCACACCTTTCTGAATTCTGGCTTATTCTAGAGAGCGACCTTGTAGAGAGTGCCCCACACGGAATATTTGTTTAATTGATCAGAAACTATTACATAGCATACTAAACATAGTACCCTAACCAAATTTTTTTTTTTCAAAGAATTTTGATATTTTTTGAAGAAGTTATGATGTTTTTACCCGAAACACCTGTTTTTGACTAGTTTCAGGACTAGCCATAAACCCTATTTTCCATGGAGTGTAACTCCATAAATACAATGACCCACAAGATGAATATTTTACCACATATAATTGGATATGTTTTATCAATGACATTGCAATTTCGTGGTTTGAATCATTATAGAAAAAAAAATTATAGCGAAAATGGTGAGATGACCTGTAAATAACATACCTTAGAAAGCACCATCAAAAGAATTTATCCTTCCTTGCATTTCAGCCCTCTTTTCTTCACCTTCCCTCAAAATTTCTGCTTACATATCCTTGGTTACCTCAGAAACCTATAGATATTCAATATTCTCAAGTGTGTTTAAAATGAGAGAGCCTTGCCTCTTATTTATACTCTCCAAGTAGCTTCCTTAAAAACATCTTCTAGGTCACTTGGCCCCACTTTCCTTATTTTAGGGTTAACCCACTTCTAATTTATCCATTAAATTTATTATTGAAATAATTTATTTTTTATTCACTTTGAATTACAATACACTCATTACTTCACTTTATTATTTACCTTTTAAAATCTCTTAAACCACTTTGGCTACTTTGACCTTTTTGGGCTTCTAGATGACATATGAGGGTCCTCCAACTTCGTAAGGCCATAACTCTCAAACCGCGGGGAGTTATGTGATGTTCCACATACCACCAAAAATGGAATGAAATGTACTATCCATATAGAATAGTATTATCTGAAAATATATCATAACTCATACCATTATCCATCGAACAAACTTGGGTCCATTACCCAAACCTGGAGTCTCCAACTTCTCATGGCCATAACTCTCTAACCGTGAGGAGTTATGTGACATTCCACATACCACCGAAAATGGAATGGCAAGAAATATCCATCTAGGATAGTTTACCTAACAAATTCATTTTACTTCATCTCATTATTCCACAATTAAGCATGGGTTCTCTTACTCTACAAAGTGTCTTCCCGTGAGGGCTTTCACCATAAGGGGACCACTTTGGAGTTCATCCATATTTAATTCTTATCAAACATGACAAGACAATAATGAGTCATCTTTACATCGAACAATATTGGGTCCATTACCCAAACCTTTGTGTTGTGAGGCTTTCTTCAAGGGTTGACATCAATGACAACCAACCTTAATCAACATAAATCACAAGAGCTTCCCTTCCTTGGTGGATAGGAAACTAATATGCGAGAATTCTTGTAGGAGGAGGAGAGTGAGCTCCGTCCTTGACTATTTTTGAACATTAGGAAGAATTCTAGGTGTAATGGTTAAGACTAATTATGACCTAAAGATACTTTCGAGTTCTGAACTAGATTACTTAGTAAGTAACATAATTTGAAAATGTATCTGGGTTTTGGGGCACTTCTAGAATCATAATGGGTCAGATTGACATCCATAGGTGGATGATAACCATATTGAAATAGCTTGGTCTAATTAGATAGCTGAAGGAGGGAGTTTAGGAAAATATTCCCTTGTAGAAATTTGTTGACCAAGAATGGTTTAAGGCATAAAAGAGAAGCTTGATAAGTTGTCTTGTTGCCTTGGGGAACTGTTGGATTTGCCCAGATAATATTTCTAGGTTGTTGATTCATCTTATAAAAACAAAGGCAATAATAATTTCTTGTTGGTTGTTTTCATATGGAAATAGAGACATAGTTATGATTATGTCTATTAAATTGTCCATGTGGATGGCATGAGAATCATTGGAAGCTCCCAAACGAGAGGAAATATCTATGTTGAGTATCTCTATGGAACTTGTACCGAGAATGGAAGTAATATCCTTGGGAGAAAGATCTATAAGTATGATGTGTCCATGTGCATGTATGACATGGAAAGGGTGAAAGCAATGAGCTTGCATGATGTATCTTTGGGCTAGGTATGAATGATATTAAATGTGCAAGTGACACACATGTATGATGTAAGAATATATGTAAGCTAAAGGTACAATATCTCTTCCTTGATGAGTGATATATAAGGCAAGAATTATACTTGCCAAGATTGAATGAATACCATGGATGCATGTCTGAATCTATTCTGAGGAGTCATGAAATATTGGTTTTGAATGGTAGCTTGAGGGGAATGTGTTCCATTCCCTCGCGAAATGCTAGTATAAACAGATGGAAGAGTAAATGAGCAAGGATGATCCATTGTCATGATGAAAGGAAACATGATTATGCCTTTGAGAATTTCTTGAGAACAATTGTGAACCATCATAAGTTAAATGATTTATAATTATGCATGTGGTTAAGTGCATCATGGATGTATGTTAGAAAAACAAGGAATATGTGTGGACGAATAAATTGTATGCATAAAAAAGATGCATGTTTATATTCCTTATGGAATATTTGGTAAACAACCAAATCTAACTCAAGGTTGAGGCCATCCCAAATAGAGAAGGATATGAAATAAGGAAGTTTCTTGTTGAAGGAGTTCCTTGTGGAGGAACTATGTGAAGACTTTGTCAGGAGAACAGTGTCACAACCTTAATGATTGTTGAGAATTGACAAGTGGGATACAACCCTATTTATATAAGAATCTTGGATTACATTCTAAAAAAATATATATGAGTGGAAAACTAACCCATAAGTGTAGAACATTCTGATAAATGAATGGTAACGTGAAATGTGCATGGGGTCATGGATCATTACAAAAAAATGGTTTTCTATTAAAGCATGTTGATGTATCCTAAGATTTAGGGTGAGCCTAACTGAGGCTACTCAACGAAAAGAGAAGGAAGATCATAATAAGAAGTAAATTTCATAAGCAAAGAAGGAGAAAAGGAGGAACACTTTTCTCACCTTAAGAACTCTAGATTGTTTAACAGGGTCATACGATTAAAGAATAGTTGTGGAAACGAGTACACCTAGAGAAAGGAGAATAACTAAGTAGGTAATTTTGAATGAATACGCTTGGTTGAAGCCATATTAAAAATAGGCAGTGAGGCCTTTGAAAATAACCCAGTTGAGTTGAAGGTCCCAGGCTATGTAGATGGAGTTGGGAAAAGGGAAGAGCCTTAACTCCTTTCTCGTTGTATATTATGTTTTTCTTCGGGACGTGAAAGATGGTATGTTGATGAAATTAAATGTTTTGACACCATAATGATGATGGTTGTATGACTGTGGAAACAATTGAGAATTTATTAAGTCACACTCATGGAATCATTAAGGAAAATGTTATGAGGTGCATTCAGATATGCTAGGAAATATATGACAAATGTTTTATTGACTTAAAATATATTATACTTGCATTTCTATTTTACATGACGACTAACATATTTATGATGTATGTCATGTGTATAAATAAATTGGAATTGTTGAGGAAAACAATTACCAATGATGGAAAATGTCAAGAAAGGGATGACTATGAGAAGGTGGTTGGAAAAATATTTTAAAGGGGGCTTTAAAATTTCCCATAAAGCACCATTGATGAAGTAATATCATAGAGGGTGCTAGCATCTAGGACAGGTATAAAAATGTCCATACCTATGTGGAATAAGGTGTTGGCCCTTGAACAAGTGTTAAAAGTTCCCATAAAGCACCATTGATGAGGTAATATCATAGAGGGTGATAGTAGCTAGGATAGGTAAAAAAATGTCCATACCTATGTGGCATAAGGTGTTGGCCCTTGACCAAGTGCTATAGCAATATTTGCCTCACCATTCCTATCTTGCACAGAGGGCCTTTTTCCATTTCCCTATGCAGACTTATCAACCCCTTTTTGATAAATCCAGAGCCAAATGTATATATATATATATATATATATTCCACATATATGCTCCCTAACGGCTTTGAAAGATGCGTATATGCTTGCTTCTCCACTACAACTTGTGTATATTGGGATTTGTGCCAAAAAATACAAAATGAGTTTGGGTTTCCATGTCACAACATAAAATCTCTAATCTTTGGCCTTCCATATACTAGAAACATGGCGACTCGGCCCTTCAATTGCATTCTGGATGGTATAAGAGAACAATTTCGAGCTATGGAAAAGGAGGAGAAAGCATTCGACGTTGAGAGAAAAGTTACTCTGGAGAAATTACTTCATATTGAGTCTGCATCCCTTTGTCCCTCAAGTCTGAACATAGTTTTCAGCCCCCAAGCTCTTTCCTTATTGTCGAGAGGACCTCATTAGCTCTTTTCTATGAGCTTGCCTTTGGTGGAGGATTGAAGTGGTGGAGACCCAGTTGAAAGGAACTTGATTTCTTGGTTTCAAACCGTTCCGACACGGAATTTTGTAATGTTGATACTTTTGTTGATCAATTATTAATAGAAATACTACTTTCCCATCCTATCGATATCTTGCAAATATATGATTATTATCCATGGGCATGTTTGTAATTTTTATTAATGGATTGTGCTATTTGATGTGCTAACTCATTTTATATATCGTCACTATATACTTGCATCACTTGTTTGTTGAGAACTTCTTGCAGGTGTAAAGATTTGGGTCAAAGTGCTCAACGGTGGAATGACATCAAATGATTGGATCGAGGTAGGCTTCTTCCTCGTATTTTACATTAGTTTATATAGCACATGTTGGAATTGAGTTGATTTCTACAGTCATACCTATCTATTGTGGTTTACCCTTGGTGTTATCGGACAAATTGGTAGGTACAGACACTAATTGATCTCCCTAGATCCACCTAGATCTAGAACAAAACACACCAGAACATGACGCTTTCCTTAAGTTTTAGATATTGAATTTACTAACTAAAGAGGGATGAGTGAAATACTATTTAAATGTCGCTTCCTCTCGCCATTTCCATCCTAGCTCCGTTCCAACGCTCATACAATGATGAACCTGCAAAAGAACGCAACCAACCAAAGTGATAGTAATAACATAAACTCAATATAAACCTATGTATGTGATCAATGAATCATACAATAAAACACAAAAATATTTATAGGAAAGAATCATATTACTGTATCATATTAAATGTGAAAGAGAGATTACAACCACAGCCTTGATGTCGGAAGGTCCCTTCCAACTGTCCTTTGTTCCCCACACACTTTCACTCCAAGAATTATGAGAGCACAGATATGATAGTATTCACAATCTATCTTGACAAAGGAAAAACTCAAAACCACTCTAACCAAGCTAATAATTCCAAGCCAAATCCAACTTAGCCCAATCGAAAAGCTCCAGGCTCCAAAAGCTAACTTTCTCCATGAGAGCTCCTCTCCTTTTATAATTTGAAGAGGATAAGGTGAGGAGGTTAGGATGATCCCACTAAATCATTAAAGTGAGTAAGATCCAAACCATTTGGATGCCACCTCACCATGGAAGTTTCTCCTTCTAGAAGATTCGAGAAAACATTCATTTTTCCCACGTGTAAGCATTCTCGCACCCTACCTATAGAGCAACCTGCGAACCTCTCGCAACCCAACTATGGTGATACCTATGAGAATTAGGCATTCTCTCACCCTGCCTATATAGCAACCTGCGAACTTCCTTTTTTATAGGGTTTTTAAAAGGAAAATGCAACTTCTTTTCTCAGGAAAAGTTCTTCTCCCTTCCTTCTTCAGGAACTCAGGCCACTGACCCATATGAAGACTACACATAGGTTTACATCATTAACAATCATAGGGATGAAGAAAATAATGTGTAAAAGAGAGCCCCCCAAACTATGAAGTTAGAACAAAGTGATAGCTGAAATACTTTGTCGAGTGTGTGTAGGGAACAAGGAACAGTCGATCAGAAACCTGTCAACAAACAAGGAAATACAATACAATAATATATCATCACCGAGGTAGGCATTCCCATAATCAGAATAAAAATGACTCAGAGCATAAATGCCGACATGCGAAGATCCATGTCAAGTAAGACAGGTCATGGCCACCAAACATACACTGTGGATCCATGCCAATATGACTCAAATTTGAACATAGCCACCAAAAATACACTATGGATCTATGTGTTAAATACTCAAATTTGAACATAGCCACGAGACATACAATGTGGATCTATGCAACCGTACAAACTATATATACTCCAACGCAACCTGAATCTGTCAGAAAAGATCCAGGGTCTTCATCTCCACCACTCTATAGTATGAATCTAACCATGTGAATACATGTGTCAAAGTCGAACATGGTATAAACCACTTGATTACTGATCATTAGTGTATACCGTTAACAAGTGCGAGGGAAATCACCATTAATGTCAATGACTCCCAAGGTACACTAGTACAATCCAACGAATGTAAATAAATGAGTTGAAGTCGAACACTCAACGGAATCTCCCGATCAGGTGTCAATAATGAAAACCCACTGTCTAAAGTGAGGAAACCTACCATTGAGGCATGCAAGTTCCAAGGTACCAATTAGTTTCTAAGTCTAATTCCTGGATAATGAGTTGAGGTCGATAGGAAAAGACTCGTCATAGGAGGGACTTAATGTATCCCACATCAATGACATGAAACAAGTAACAAGATTTGATGTAGATCAGAGTAACAAGTGATTCAGGACTGACTTAGGGATGAGAGACGCAATAGAAGGCTTAAAGACTGCAGAAATGGCTGACGCAACATAAGGATTTTTGGGTTGAACTTCATTTTGAACATATTGACGACATGACAATTGTCTTGGAAACACTGACTCAACAATAGGAATCACAGAACAATTTGTAATCTTATAAAGGAGTATGATCAGGAGACAAGTGGATTTTCCAACCTAGACACAAAGCGAGTGAAAGGGTGTCATGTTCAAAAGTGAGTCTTCCATAGAATACAGGTTTAGATACATTTATTTCCTAATTTCCCCCCCACCATTTCTGGCAAGTACCTCTTTATTTTTACGCAGGATTGAGGAGGATAACATATGCTTGTTGATGTAAGCTCATCCTTTGGATGAGTCCCTCAAAGTATGTTTAACGAACCCTAGGAAGGAGTGGTTCGGTCCCATTATGGGTCTTTCGATGTTTGTTTAACGAGTCTAAAGATAAAAAAATCGAAGGTTTTTCATGATTATAGAGTTTGGAAAAACACTCAAAAGAGAACTCTCTCAATTACTTTTTCATAAAATATTCTAATGAGACCGAAAAAGAGATAAACTATTGCTCCATAGACGTTTTCTTCAGATACTTTAATGAGTGTGAAAAGAACAAGGTTGCTCGACAATCTTTTTATGTTTAGAGAGTCTGAAAAGATCTTAAAGGAAACTCCAGGGGGTTCCTTTTTCGTATAACCTTTGAGTCCGAAAAAGTGATAAAAGTATACTCGGTTGCATTCTCATGTATTTACGAGCACGATAAAGAACAAAGACTAAGCTCGATAACTTATTCTCATGTATTAACGAGCATGAGAAAGAACAAAGACTAAGCTCGGGATTGTTTTCATTTTTATGCAAGATTTAAAACAAAACAAAACTATGCTTGGACTTGGTTTCATTTTTACACAATCTTGAACCAGAGGAAACTATGCTTGAGGTAAGTGGTTTCATTTTTACACAAGCTTGAACCATAGAAAACTATGCTTGTGACTTCCCAACGCATGGTTGGTACTTAGCCCCCATCTTAAGAAGCTAGTGGCCCTAACTTCAGCATGAAGTCTAGAGGCTATAATCATTTCCCCCCAAGCTTCATTTCATACAACGACAAAGGTAGAGGAAATGAAGCTTCAAATACTAGATGAAGGACTTGACTCAAACAGAGAAGGGGAAAACTATTTCATTTTTTAATGAGCTTGACACAAAAATAATAACTATGCTCATAACCTATGTTTCATTTTTTAACGAGGTTTCCACAGAGATGAAAAAACTATCCTCGTAAGTGGTTTCATTTTTTAATGAGATTAAAATCAAAAAAACATGCTCAAGGACCTATGTTTCCCTTTTTAACGAGGTTGCCTCAAAGATGAAAAAAATATCCTCAAAACCTCTGTTTCATTTTTTAAACGAGGTTGATATAAAGACGTGAAAAATATCCTCGAAGTCTCTCTTCTTGATCATGGATTCCAAGAGGACAATAATCTGGAAGGAGACCATGTCAAAGGACAAAACTCGGTCATGGCTTCCAAGAGGTCTTCGCTGGAAGGAAGAAACACACTATGGAAGGACACCATGTCAAGGGTCGTGATAGGAGTAAAGATATCAGGCTCTAACAACCCTATCGAAGAGATCACCATGTCAACTACTAGATCTAAGTCATCAGAAGTTGAAGCCATGGGTGAAAACGACACATAATTGACCTGTGGCGGGCGCAATACCGTCTGCATATAAGAACCATTTAGGGAGGCAATCCAATTAGGGTCAATGAATGAAAGTTGATCAACAGTCAAAACTCGTCCATCGTGAGGGAAAGATATCACACGAAAAAGAGTAGACACAATAGCTTTCATGGCATAGACATAATCTCGCCTAAGGAGTAAAGAAAAATCCAAGGGGTTTTGGACTACCATGACGTCAATAAAGACAATTTTCCCTCCCAAAGTTACAGGAAACTGAGGAAGAGTCCCTAAAGGTTGATTGGTTCTTCTATTAAAAGATAACAAATTCTGTGTAACCGGCGCAAGTGGAGGATAACCCAAATCTTTCTAAGCAAAAGCGGACAAAATACTAACGGATGCACCTTCATCTATAAGTGTCTAAGGAACATATCGACCACAAACCTGTACTGTAATCTGGAAAGGAATGTGAGAGGGAAGATGAGGTCCAGTTAGCACACCCCAATCAAAATGGATGGTCTCATTACTTGGAGGGGGTCCTACGGGAGAAGGAGGAATACCCCTCAGCACGGGAGATTCTATATCAACGAGAAAAATGTGGGCAATATCGGGTTTACTCTCTAGCAGGAGAGTAGGATCGACTAATGGAGAGATCAGATCGACCACTTGAGTTTCATTCTCCAAGGAGAGAATGGGGTCAACAGATGGAAACAGATCGACCACTTTGGTGACACTCTCTAACGAGAGAGTGGGATTGATTGAGGATGGGATCAAATTGACCGCTTTAGTTTCACTCTCTGAGGGGAGAGTGGGATTGACCGAGGAAGGTATCGGATCAACCACTTTGTCAATTGGTTCAACTAAGGATGTGACCAGATTGACGACATGATCAACCAGATTGACCAGTGAAGGGACCGAAGTGATCATTCCATCAACTATTGGAGGGTTGAGAGAAATCTTACGGTAAGCAGCTAGAAGTTGAGGTTGTGAAATAGTCATGTCTTATATTAATTTAGAGGCTTCATCCATACAAAGGAAAAGGTGAGTGAGATGACTCCCTTTGAATAACATGCACAGGAACTTGACTCTGCTTTTCTTCTTCCCAACGGTATAGTGACTGGTTGACGGGAGGTCATCAATATGTTGTTCAGAGGCTGATGACATGGGTTGTTCAGGGTGTGTAGACCATACTTCTATAAACTTGGATAGACCAAGCCATTCCTTAAGAATATGGCTACCCTTACAAAGCCTGCAAGGGTACTTGGGCTTACGAGTTGTTTGGGTGATCTTGACATCATCAACACTCCCAGCACGATTAACAATAACTGGTTGTTTTCCAACATGTTTCATAGTGGTTGGAGGTTTTGACCATCTCTTATCTTTCTTCTTCTTAATCTTTCTTTTCTTCTTCTTCTTATTCACCGGGTTACTAGCTTCAAAACTTTCACCTGACGAAGAAGATGAAACGGAAGGTGACATTGCAAGAGAAGAAGGTGAAGAAGACCTTACTAGTGAAGAAGGTGAAGGATCAACATGAGGTTGATGCTTGTGGGGGGGAGTGCTTGTGACTAAATAACTAACTTCATTCGGGATTACCTGAGTGGAAAAAAACCACACCGAAAATCCAATTGTGAGACCTAGAAGGCTCAGAGTAGCGATGTGAGGAGGACCAATGTTTCCATAAGAAGGAAAAAAAAAAGGTTCCCCTGGAGCAGGGGTTCCTTCATTGGTCATTCCAGGAACTGATGCCATTAAATAAATCCAACCTAGAGTCTGCTAGGGAAAACAAACAACACATGCTAAAAATCTAGGAAGCAAGCAAACAAACAAAACTTTCTTTCAATGAGCACACTAGTTGGTGATGAAATTCAACATCGCAGGAACAATGTAAGAAGGGGCTGAGATAGAGTAGATGGAAAATTTACGTTGATGACCTGCTTAACGGACTTACATCTTGGTGCAATCTCCCACACATAATCGTGGGTATACCCTCCAAGGAGCCCGAGTGAATTTGGCCAACGTCGATTCCAGGTACCATGAATACTTTCCCCTCCACAATCACCTTGTGTAAAGACCCTAAAGAGATAGGCCACTAAGGTTACCAGTCACTACAGTGATTCCTGGGGAAATAGTCGACAGTCTGATCCACATGCAAGGGTAGGGTGTCTAGCCCGAAATCAACTTGAAAGGCTTCCACTCATCATTGTGGGTATACCTCTCAAGCGAGCCCCATAATACACGTAATCTCTACAACAAGACCAACAAAGAAGGGTGAGTAACTCTGCCAGTCTCACTGCGACCTCGTGATTGACCCTTGTGTGAGAAGGGCTTCCCAGGACAAAATGTAGTAAGTGGATTTAAATCTCCCTATCACAAGATACTATGTTTGTTTTTAGCTTTGGAAAGTTATCTTTCACACTTATTCGAAATCCCTACAACTAATCTAATGTAGGTTTGCTACCAAAAAATATAAAAATGTCTAATCAATTTTTATAAGCGCTTTATTTTTAAGGCTGTTGTTACTCAAGAGGAAAATGGCATGGACAATATGGTGTTTTGACCGACTCAAAATTTATGCAAAGATATGAAGATACAATCTTTTCATTTCGATGAAAGCTATGCTTCGAGAAGGAGAAAACATTTATCATTCCCAGATGCAAAATGTCCCAAAATCTTAAAACTAATCAATATCAAGATTCTCAATAAATGAGAAAAAGGTATTGTACACCAATGCACGATTCATGCCACCCCCCTGACCATGAGGGAGAAATTTTTTCGGAATTTAAGACCAAAAAATGCCAAGAATCATGTAATTTCGCTACTTCAAATGAAAGGATGCCCCCAATCTAATATAAGGCAAGAAATTAAATCTTTTTGTTTCAAAAATTTCACTAAAAGAAATAATGAACTTTCTTGAAACAAAGAAACCCAAACTAACAGTTTTCTTTTAAAGGGAACTATTTAGAAGAAATATTATCCTTCCCTAAACAATTCTAAAGAAAACACACGCTTTGTAATTGAAAGACACTCAAAGAAAGAGACTAATCCTTCAAAACCAAACAAAGAAAATATGTCTAAAAGAAACTCAAAGAATGTCAAGAAGACTGTAAATAGATCAATATAGGCTCCAAAAGTTCAATCCAGCTGATCAAAGCAAAACTGGGTCATCAAAAGATGACAAGACTCAATCCAAAAAAGTTTGCAAACAAGTTCACAGCCTAGCAGTAGAGTACAGTGCGAGAATTAGGTATTCTCATAGGCTAGACACTGGTAGGGTGCGATAATTAGGTATTCTCGCAGGCTAGACACTGGTAAGGTGTGAGAAGTTCGCACTGGATCTAATAGCAGGGTGTGAACATCAATGGTTTTCACAGGCTATAGAGAGGTACAGTGCGAGAATGTCTGTAATCAAGGAAATTTTGAAAAAAGACAGGAAATCTATGTGAACTTCTAGATCCAGAGAGTCTGGATGGATGTCCCACAGACTCAAAAACCAGAAAACAAGCAATCAAAGGAAGGGAAACTAGACTAACTAGGAAAAAATCCGTTCCCTAGTGGAGTCACCATGTTTTTTATCAGACAAATTGGTAGGTGCGAACACTAACTGATCTCCCTAGATCCACCTAGATCTAGAACAAAACACACTAGAACATGATGCTTTCCTTAAGTTTTAGATATTGAATTTACTAACTAAAGAGGGA
>JZKD02S1656680.1:381599-398314 GCA_000966675.3 Picea glauca
GGAAAGAATCATATTACTATATCATATTAAATGTGAAAGAGAGATTACAACCATGGCCTTGATGTCGTAAGGTCCCTTCCAACTGTCCTTTGTTCCCCACACACTTTCACTCCAATAATTCTGAGAGCATAGATATGATATTATTCACAATCTATCTTGACAAAGGAAAAACTCAAAACCACTCTAACCAAGCTAATAATTCCAAGCCAAATCCAAAAGCTCCAAGCTCCAAAAGCTAACTTTCTCCATGAGAGCTCCTCTCCTTTTATAAGTTGAAGAGGATAAGGTGAGGAGGTTAGGATGATCCCACTCAATCATGAAAGCGAGTAAGATCCAAATCATTTGAATTCCACCTCACCATGGAAGTTTCTCCTTCTAGAAGATTCGAGAAAATGCTTGTTTTTCCCACGTGTAAGCATTCTCGCACCCTGCCTATAGAGCAACCTGTGAACCTCTTGCAACCCAGCTATGGTGAAACCTACAATAATCAGACATTCTCACACCCTGCCTATATAGCAACCTGTGAACTTCCTTTTTTATAGGGTTTTTACAAAGGAAAATTCAACTTCTTTTCTCAGGAAAAGTTCCTCTCGCTTCCTTCTTCAGGAACTCAGGCCACTGACCCCTCTGAAGACTACAGATAGGTTTACATCATTAACAGTCATAGGGATGATGAAAATAATGTGTAACACTTGGCCATAGAGAGTTTTTCCCTTGTAATAGAATTGGCGACTCCACTGGGGAAGTTCTTCCTTCTAAGGGTTGAAGTATTTTTTCTTCTTACATTGCTCTTTTTCCTTTGTGTTTCTTGTCGTATCACAGTTGGACAGAGTCTGTTCACTCTAGGTATAAGTTTTTCATCCTTTTACCCTTGCCTAGCCTTGTTTTAAAAGATATAATCCCTTTTTGGCCTGACAGCCGCATATACATGCTTGTTGTCGCACTACAAGAGGTGTATATACGCCCTTTTCTCTTGAACAATCGTGTATACCACTTCCCCTTGCTTTCTTTCTTGGTTTAGTGACTGCTGGGTAGGTTTTGAGGATCACTGACCCTTCTTAGATCTCTATGGTGCCTGTTGAGATTATCTGGGATGACAGAAAACCTGTTTGGAGTTGAATTTTTGGGCGACGTCTTTCTCTTTGTTTTCCATTTTTGAATTGTCCTTGGTAGTTGGGCTATCTTCTTAGCTTCTTGGTATTGTGCTTGAGTGATTTCTTTTATACAAAGTAGAAGTTATATATCAAGTCGCTTATCAGTGCATGCATTTTCTTTTTAATACATTGAAAATAAAAAAAAATAGGTATTTTCCATTGGTTGGTATTTTTGTCTTAGAACCTTTATCATTATCTTAGCACATTTAGCAAAAGATTTCATTTTACTTCTGAGTTGTAGAGTTAAAATTGAAGATTGCACTATTTTTATTTAGCATATCATTCACTGAAAAGTTAAAGTTAGGCTTTGATTATATCTATTTTTATTTTCATGCAGAGTCATAACACCATGAGTTTCATTTCCATACCTTTTTGAGTAATCACGGCCAATAAAATTTATGATTTAAACTAAAATTGATTAGTAATGATTTTATTGTTTAGGGTGCGCAAACTAGCCAAGGATTTAGTGCCTTGGAATAGGATTTTGTGAGTAAAATTCTCCAAGGAAATTAAATCAACATATGTGTCTGAGATAGGGAGTTGAGAAATCCATTATATAATTGGTAATATCAGGAGGCTCCACTCACACCGGAGTTAAGAACGAGGTCACGTGAAGTTTGTTGAAGGGATAACCCCTGGATACTCACCTAGCATTAGAGATATTTCTGTGGATTTATTCGTATTTGGGGATCTTGCTAGTATCCATACCTCTGTGAGAGGTGGTACTATCAAGGTTTCGGGCTTTGCTACCCTACCCATACGGTAATCCATACTTACGACTATTCGCCTGTGCATCGGTTATACAATGGTTGATTAGTTTCTTGACTTATGTTTCTCATAGGTTACTTGTAGGGGTTATTTTGCTTGTATCCTGGGTCAGATAGGGGTCAGACAACACAAACCTTTATGGAAGATTACCTCTCCAGGGGGATCTGACCAATTGGTTTTTAAGCCTACAAGGACACTTATAACTGATTCTGTTACCTCCTTGATGAGGCATACCTTCTTTAATGAGGGAGGCGACTCAACCACTTTAGCCCGTTTGCATGCATATTGGCCGTTTGAATATTTGGTATAATCTTTGATTACTAGTTGACCTTAGGATATCTTTTTATTTGTTGAGAGTCATAAGTCATCATGGAGTCAGACCAACTTCCTCGCAAGTCTCATCGGTTGTTACAGTTACGACCGGTTTTCGAGTTATTTCCTTCTAAAAGGCGTAGAGTTATTAGGAGTGTTACACACACATCCCCTTTTTAGACTTGTGATCCCACAAGGATAAGTATTGAGTCTAGTCTTCCGAACACTGGGAGTTCATCAACTCACAATCCCACTATATTTAATTGCACTCCTTCGACACCTGCATCCGCTACAGTTGCATTGTCGAAGGCCTACATTGGTACTATGGCTCAACGCATAGTAAATGATTCATCTCTTGCCTCTAACCCTTTTGGGGGTTTTGGCCACTCGTCGAGTTACAATGTTCATAACATCCCCATGTCTACTAGTCCATTTTCTTATGGTATTCCGATTTTCACTTCATAGGTTTCGACCTCCATCCCAGTTGTTGGACATAACGCTAGCCTTGGACCTAGGAGCACTACACCTCCTTACACTCCCTTTCCATTTGGTAGATCTCATGTTCCCCAAGAGAATCCTAATGTAGGAAGTGTCCCCTTCCTTAACCTCGGGTCTAGTCCTTCTATGGTTGGATGGAACAACCAAGCTGGCGGACAAGTTCCACCTTATATCCCTATCCCCTCGGTGTCGAATTCGACCAATAATTTTGGCATAAGGAATCCACTTCAATCCTCCAGATTCCCACCTGGAGGAGGTCAGTATTATGTTTTGGGCACCCCCCAATCTGGATCTAATCCAGTTGGGGGTAGTTTTAACAACCTTCCGTTTGGAGCTAATCCAACTAGGGGCAATTTTGATAACCCTTATCAGAACATTCCTATTGGAATGATGCCCAATCCATATTTTATGAATCCTCTCGAAGGAGGGTCTTTTAATTCCGGACAAGGTTTTGGTCCTTACCAGAATCTGGTATGGAACTCATCTCCTAATACTCAGTGTTTTGTGGGAGGATGGGGTTAGGTGTCACAACCCGGTATTCCCTTTCTGGCCACGCTTTATTTTCCAGATTTGTCTAAACTAATGAACAACCTGGTAAGTCATGATCCCACATGGCCCCCTATCCCCACCAAGCTTCCGTTAGACATTCCAAAGTTTGAGGGTAAGAATGGCGAGGACCTTAGTGATCACGTCACTACTTTTCACCTCTGGTGCTCATCGAATTCTTTGAATCATGACTCTATTAGATTACAATTGTTTTAGCGCACTCTTATCAGGATTGCTTCACAATGGTATATTGAGCTACCTAGGAGGACATATGTGTCTTTTCAACAGTTAGTGCTAGCCTTTCTTAACCATTTTCAACTACTCGTTCGTTATGATGTTGGCCTTGAACTTTTGACAACTTTACGCCAGGGTATCGACATTCATATTTCATACCATATCCAGGAATGGCATAGGTGAAGATGGTTAGTTAAGACTCCGATACCCCTGACCTTTCTTTTAGAATGTTTTTTAAAGTCTTTTCATGCTCCTATTTCAAAGGATGTTGCTACTTCCAAGGTCTTCAACAAGGAAGAGGCCATTTTTAGAGCCCAACAATTCAATTTGATCTATGCTCAATCTGGGATGTTATACCACCTTCTTCCCGATGCACCGCATTCAACTCATGATCCTAGACAGAGTCATGGGCCCCATGTCGATGGCATTGTCAGGTCCACCAATGTAAAGTCTTCAGACTCGACAATGAAGTCTGTTGGAGGACCAGCTTCATTTGGATACTCCAAACCCACCCAATCGGTGGATGTACATTCTGTGAAGTCATCAAAAAACCCAAATGATGACAAGCAACCAGATGGGATTGAATGGAAAGGTCGAAATAATCATAGAGGTGGGAAGAATAAACCCAAGGACAAGAATAATAATGGAAAACAAAATGATAATGCTGGAGAGGGAAAGAAAGAAAAGTTTAAGGTTAAGTTTCCTTGTAAACTTTGTACTGATGATCGCCTTACACACTTATGCCCCAAACTTGCGGAAGCTACGAGGATTTTTAATCTTCCACCCATTGTTCTAATGAATCCTTTTCCTCACAACCAACACTTAGACTCGAGTTCTTCGAACGTTGGAAATGTGCCTAGTGGGAGTCAAAACCCACCACCACAAGATGGAGACTGTGTTTGTATAAATATGGTCGACGCAAAAATCGATATAGCCACTCACTCTCGAGATTATGGCTCTTCAAAAGATAGTATGAGCCTAGAAGCTCCTCCTCCACCCCTGGAGATGAATTTACAGATTGAGAAACCAGAGCCACCACCTCATATTTCGAAAGGAGTATTCAAGCACTCTACCCATAACCCTAATGCTAGAGACACCCATAAATACTCTATTGTTTAGGATCTGGGCCAAACACCTTGCACGATGTTTGCTTTGGAGGTACTCCAGACATGTCCATCATAGAGGAATGCCTTACTCTCTACCTTAGGAGGTCTAGAACCTAGTGGCTCGAAGATCATCAAGTTTGATGTCACATATGTGAAGCCTCACTTACCCTACCAGTTGGCTTTCCAAATCTACATGGAGTATTCCAAATATACCATCAAATGAGCGATCATTGATGAAGGTGATGCCACTTGCGTGATTTCCTTTGTCTATTGGAAAGATATCAATTCTCCAACCCTTTCAAAGTCATCAACCATGTTGACCACATTCAACGGTCAATCCTTCCGCCCTCATGGTATTCTCCCCGCCTTTCCGGTCCAGTTAGATGGGAATATGGTAGAGTTGGAAATAGAGGTAGTTGATGCACCTCTCAATTATAACCTATTACTAGGTCACAATTGGACTTATTCTATGGTCACCGTCGTATCGTCTGTTTTCCGCATGCTTTTTTTTCCTCATCAGGGGGAGATTGTGATGATCGACCTGTTATCCTTTGAGTACTCTAGCCCAAATGCATCTGTTGGACCGTCAATCCCTGTGGTCGACAATTCTCAACCGACAACTGAGAATATCGGTGTCGGAATGTATTCTTCCCTCATGGGTACTTTCAACTTCTCGACACTGACTCACCACATTTACGCCATGTCCAATACACTCGCTTGAGTAGAGAAGTCCATCCCTTTCCGCACTTCTTATTTTAGTGAACCTTGGTCCCTACCTTCTTCGACTTCGTAAATGTGGTGAGTCCATCAATACATGATTTATTGGATGAGACTTTTCCTTCGGATGAAGCCATCCTTGAAACCATGAATGTTTCCAAGATACCTTGGGACGATATGTATCATCGATCTTTTTTTCTCCCAAGTCTTGAAAGAATTGAGCAAGATGATTTTAGATCTACCCTGAGTGAGATAGTCAGACACGTTGTAGTTCCACTTGATACACATGGCATTTACGTCAAAGGGAATATGGTGAGTATTTCTCCTACCGTCTAGATCGATATCTCTCATACCCCTGGAAAGATCGAAAATGTAAATGTAGGTGCAAATTGTTTTCCAGAAGAGATTATGATCTACACCAACCTCTTCAAAGAATTTTGAGGCGTATTCGCTTGGTCATATGAAGAGATGCCAAGGATCGACCCCCGTATTGTCAAACATGATATTAGGACTTACCTGGATGCTAAACTCGTTCGACAATGTCTTAGAGCTGTTAATCCTAGGAAGGCCCCCACTATTAAGGCAAAGGTAGAGAAGCTACTTAATGTCGAATTTATCTACCCAGTTCCCTTGACTGAATGGGTATCCAACCCCATTCCTGTGAATAAAAATCAAGGAACTATATGCGTTTGTATGGAATTTCGTGACCTGAACAAGGCTCGTCCTAAAGATAACTTCCTCATGCCTTTCATTGATCAGATTCTCGATGAGTGTGCGAAAAGCAAAATATTTTCATTTATGGATGGATTTTCAGGCTATAACCAAATCCAAATCAAACCCAAAGACCAACATAAGATGACATTCATATGTCCTTGGGGCACATTTTCATACCAGAAAATGCCTTTCAGCCTGAAAAATGCCAGAGCAACCTTCCAATGAGCCATGAATTTCACTTTTCATGATCTCAAACAAATATTCAAAGCTTACCTCGATGATCTTGCTTCTCACTCTCGCAAGAGAGTGGATCATGCTACACACCTTCAACTGGTTTTTGAAATATGTCGCTACAATATAATCCGACTCAATCCTCATAAATGCATCTTTTACGTTAGATCTGGCCATCTCTTAGGATTCTTAGTCTCCGAGACAGGGATCATGGTAGATCCACTTAAGGTTGAGGCAATTCTTCAGTTGTTTCCCACACGCATGATTAGACAGCTTCAAGGTTTACAGGGGAAAGCTAACTTTTTGCATCGGTTTATTGTAAATTATGCCAATATCACTAAGGGTTTCATGCACCTATTGAAGAAAGACACACCATTTATTTGGGATGAGCGAGCCCATCGGTCTTTTGACACTTTAAACAAATCCTTGGTATTGGCCCCACTGCTCGAAATCTCCTGATTACAGTAGAGATTACTTGTTCTATATCACTGCATCTGAAGAGACCATTGGTATGGTTCTAGTTCAAGAGGATGATGAGCTCCGTGAGCACATCATATACTATCTCAGTCAAAATTTAGTCCGTCCTGAATGTAATTAATCACATGTTGAAAATATAGCTTTGGTTGTCGTGCACACAGTCCAACGTTTATGCAAGATACCAGATATAATAAATATGAAGAACATAAATAAAATGCTAGTAGTGGTAGAATAACAGTAATATATCCAGCATAATCTCCACAATAACACATAAATGATATAATAACAACAATAGAAATAGCACTTTGATTCATAAAGCAATGCTCATAGGCCTCTTCAAGGGGGAAACCTCCAATCGAGTAGCGCTCTATTACAATAATTTCCAAGCTAGGGTTTTCATACCCTCAACCCTTATTTATACTAAATATTTCTATCAAGAGAAGCATCTAGAGGAATATCCTTCTAGAAGTGGAAGCTTCTATTAGGTCTTCTTACATCTGCCTTATTCTATTTTATTGAAAGGCCTTATTAATATTGACCTTTATTACATCCAAATATATTGATCTACCTATGTGCGGGTTTGGACCCTAACATGTCCGCCCCCTTAAAAACAACCTTGTCCTCAAGGCTTGAGATGTGGCAACTGTTGCAGAATGGTAGTTCGTTCCCAAGTGGCATCTGCTAGATTCGTATCTTTCCACTAGACTAGCAATTCCTTGATGGTTCTTTGACGTAGGCGATGCTCATGCTGGTCCAAAACTACTTCTGGTTATATCCAAATGGATCCTTCTTTAGCTAACTCGGGAAGGTTTGTTTGAATTTGGCACCTAGTTCCAATCACCTTCTTTAAGCATGAAACATGAAAAACTGGATGTAGATTCGACTGACTGGGCAGAGCTAACTGATATGTGACTTGTCCCACATGCTTGAGAACTATATAAGGGCCATAAAATTTGGGTGCTAGTTTCTGACAATGGTCGGCCATGAGGGAAGTTTGCTTGTATGGTTGCAGTCGCAGAAACACCTGATCCCCTTCTGCAAATTGACGTTCAGAGTGACCTTGATCTTCTTGTTTCTTCATATGATTTTGTGCCATAACCAAGTTCTCTTTAAGGGTATGAATAATATCCTCTCGAACTATAAGTGTTTGGTCAACCACCTGGACCTTCGAAGTACCCAGTAAGTATGGGAGAACTAAAGGTGGCTTCTATCCATATACTGCTTCAAAAGGAGTCATGCGAGTAGTTGTATGGTAAGAAGTGTTGTACCACCATTCAGATAGGGGTAGCTATTGAGCCCACTGATGTTGTTTTTTAGAGGAAAAACACCTTAGATATGTTTCCAAACACTGGTTGACAACTTCCATTTGACCATAAGTATAGGGATGATAAGTTGTGCTAAGATGCAATTGGGTGCCCTGGAGCTTAAACAGTTGTTGCCAAAAATTCCTTGTCAAAGTTGGGTCATGATAAAAAACAATAGAGTGCGGCATGCCATGAATCTTGAAGACCTGGTCCATGAAAATTTGAGCCATCACGGATGCAGTAAATGGGTGTTGAAGAGTGCATAAATGAGAATACTTGGAAAGGTGATCCACAACCACCATTATGACTAATTTATTCCCTGATTTGGGTAAGCTGGTAATAAAGTCCATAGAGATATCCTTCCAAATAGTCGGTGGAATAGGAAGCGGTTCTAGTGTGCCTAGAGATTTGACTGTTTCTCCCTTGTTGCGTTGACACACCTCACATTCAGCGACAAAATTACGGATGTCCTGTTTCATACCATCCCAGAAAAAAGAACATTTGACTCTGTCATATGTTTTGGTGAACCTTGAGTACCCCACTATGGGTGTAGCATGAAGCTCAGAAAGTACCGTGGATTTAATATTTGATTGTTTACTTAAATACAAATAACCTTTGGATCGAAGCTCATATTAGAGACAAGAGTACCCTGGGGGAGCTAGAGCCTTGGTCTGCAATTATTGGATCAGATGAAAAATTTTGGGATCTTGAAGCCATTCCTGGTGCACAGCTTGGAGCCAATCAGGTACAATGAAGGAAAGAGAAAAAAGGGATCCTTCTTCTTCATATTTTTTTGGACAGTGCATCCACCACTACATTGTATTTTCCCTTCTTGTAAATGATCTCATAATCATAACCAAAGAGCTTAGTCACCCATTTTTGTTGCTCCTAGGAGGAAATGAATTGTTCCAGAAAGTACTTGAGGCTTTAATGGCCGGTCTTGATTTGGAAGCGTTGCCCCAAGAGATAAGGGCGCCACAGATCAACGACATGCAAAATAGATAAAATTTCCTTTTTATAAATGGGTTTGCCCAGATTCCTTTCAGACAGTTGCTTTCTGGTGAAGGCCAAAGGTCAACCCTCTTGCATAAGGACAGTGTCGATTCCTTTCCCTGAGGCATCACATTCCAACACAAAGGTCTTTTTGAAATCAGGAAGGGCCAAAATCGGAGTGGTGCACATGGTCGTCTTCAAGGTTTGAAAAGCTTGAGCAACAACTGGAGTCCAAGTGAAAGAGTTCTTTTTTAGGAGAGCAGTGAGAGGTGTTGCAATATTTCCGTAGTTCTTAACAAACTTGCGATAATACCCTATTAAGCCCAGAAATCCATGCAAGATTTTGATATTCTTTGGGTGCAGCCAATCTTGCATAGCTTCAATCCTTTTCGGATCCACCCTGATGCCATCCTTGCCAACCATATGACCTAAGTATTCTACTTATGAGGCACCAAAAGCACATTTAGACTATTTCAGGAAAACTTGGTGCTGGGAGAGGATATGGAGAACTTGATCCACATGAGTAAGATGGTTTGTCCAGGTTTTTCTATAGATGAGGATATCATCAAAGAAAACTAAGACAAAATGACAGATAAAGGGACATAAGACATGATTCATGAGGCTTTGGAAGGTGGAGGGGGAATTACACAAGCCAAAGGGCATGACCAAAAAATCATAGTGGCCCTCATGAGTGGGAAAGGCCATATTGGGAATGTTTGCCTCTTACATACATATCTGGTGATAGCTTGAGAGAAGATCAAGTTTAGTAAGGAATTGGGCGCCACTCAATTCATCCAGGAGGTCATCAATGACAAGAATGGGAAATTTGTTTTTAATGGTCAGTTTGTTGAGGGCACGAAATTCAAGACACATTCTCCAATAACCTTCTTTCTTCAGGACCATGACTATAGGAGAAGAGTAAGGGATCGTACTAGGGCGGATAACACCTGCCTGAAGGAGTTCCTGGACCATTTTCTCAATTTCATTTTTTTGTGAAAAGGGGTGGTGATATGGACATATATTGGGAGGAAGGTTTCCAGGTACAAGGGGAATGGAATGATCATGAACATCACGGGAAGGAGGGAGGCCTTGGGGAGTGGAAAATACCATTTGATGTTTAGAAAGGAGGGCTTGGAGGTCATGCAACACCGGGGGTGTCTCTGTTGCTTGAATGGCATGGAGTTGGGCAATGACACCAGAATGACCTTTTTTGAGCAGCTTTTCCATGCAATGGGAACTAATGACCTCAGGTGAACCAACAATGATGCCTTGTAATTTATATTGGTGGCCTTCTTGGTTGAATTGCATGATTAATCCCTTAAAATCCATGAGAATGGGACCCAAAGTTCTTAGCCAGTCTGCACCCAAAACAATGTCACAACCATCCATGTTGATAGCAAACATATGGGATTTTAGGTGGTAGTCACCGATTTGGAGATGCACATTTTCACAGTGCCCTCCAAATTTCATGGAACCACCATTGGCAATCATGATTTGGAAATTGTTGACAGCATGGATGTAGTAATGAGTTTCTTGGGAAATGCAACGATGAATAAAATTATGAGTGCTTCCACCATCAACCAAAATGATAACCTTCTGATGCTTGATTTAACCGATTCACTTGAGGGTTTGGGGAGCAGAAAATCCAGTGAGAGCATTGAGGGAAATGACGGGTTCTACTTCGGGAGGGTCTGAGGGAGGGGTTATGTCAGTGATTTCAGGTGACTCGGACACAAGGGGGGTTTCAACATCCTCTTCTAAAATATCCTCAGAGATGGCCATAAAAATATTTTGTTCCTTACACTTGTGTCCCGGGAAATATTTGTCATCACAATTATAACAAAGGCCTTTGAGTTGGCATTCATCCATTTCAGCCCTGGTCAATTTTTGGATTTTTAATGGGGCGGAGGGAGTAGTGGGAGTGACAGGTTTAGGGAAAAGGATAAAGGAGGGTTTTCAGTTTTGAGATGATACAACCTGTTTTGCTTCTTTATCTCTTTTAGTAGCCTCCACCCAAGTCGAGAGTCAAGCCATGAGGACATGGGCCCGAATCTCCTCCTTGAGGCCACTGATAAAAAAATATCGAAAGAAAGCATCAGTCATTCCCTCTGTTCGAAAAGACAGATGCTCAAAGGAAGCTATGAAGTATTCTACTGTTCTGGATTGTTTCGACTTTGTCAAATGGCCCAAATGGTTGGTGTCCATGTCAAAGAGTTCATAAAGCTCAGTCACAAATTGGGTCCAAGCAATATACCCTTGACGGGAAGTTTTTCTCCATTTCCACCATTGCCAACATTCTTGATCTAGATGGAGAACACCATACCGGAGTTTGGCCAGGTCATCTGTAATGTCGTATAAAGAGAAATAATATTCCATTTGGGTTACCCAACCAGCAGGGTCTGAGCCATCAAATTTGGTCACGTCCACCTGCAGAAGGCACATGTCACGTTGAAAGTGATGGGACTGAAAGGTATGGGAATGAGAAGAAGTTTTGCCTTCATTCTTTGGAGTTTCTTCGGAGAAATGGTCATCTGTAGGGATCTTCAGTTTGGTGCAAAGTGATGCAAATATAGATTCAAGCTGGGTGGTCATTTCTTGTTTGACTTCCTCCATTGAGGACTGCATGGTTATATTTATGGTAGCATTGATGGATGAATCGATGGAGGCAATAGTAGCACTGAGTTGTTTCACTTCTTTTTGGGTTTCGAGGAAACTATATTGCATGGTGTTGAAGTGAGATTCTAGGTCTTGGCTATGGGTATGGGCCATGAGGATGGGTGAACTAAAAAGGGGCGTGCGGGGTCAAAAATTTTGCCAAAAAATGATATGGATGAATGTGATAAGGGCAGAGAGATGAATCCAATGGAATAGGTCTCAAATAATGCTGGAACAATTTCCAGACTCGTTTTTTTTCTTACACCTGCAGAGTTATACTCTGGTCTGAGGAATACTGTAGTGATGAAATCCCCAAATGCTTAACCATAAAGAGATGTGTATTTACTTGGAAACCCATTCACAGTTGCACGGTAATAGATCTGGTTTGTTTTAATTTGTTTATGTTTTTGTGTCCCAAGGGTTAGGTATTCAAGGGTTCTATAGACAAGGGTTTGCCCTATGTTATCTATCTCTGATATACATGTGGGGTCCAACAGTAGTATTCGACCCAATATCTAAGAGCACTAACTAAGGAGGATAGACTGTACCGTTAGCCATACTACCAGACTACCCAAGTACTAGAGAGTATCTTCCCGAGTGTTTTTCTCGGTGACACTATAATAGTCTGGCAGCCAATAGATTTATCTAAAGAGGGCTTCAAGAAATCTAGGATGATCCATACACAGGTGTTGTCTAATGCGCTACCACTCGAAGGGGTACCAAAAGGGGTTACAAGGGTGGCCAACATATGTGCTCTTAAGAACCACTTGTATTTCGTGCGTGTATGAATCCCTCAACCGCGGGTTTATGCTGTAATGATAGATCTATGTGGCTTAAAGACGCCGGAATACATCTCTACCTTGAAAAAAAAATCCCACAAATTCTTCCAAGGAAAGTGCTCTGATACCACTTGCAAGATACCAGATATAACAAATATGCAGAACAGAAATAAAATGCTAATAATGGCAGAATAACAGTAATATATCTAGCATAATCTCCACAATAACACAGAAATGATATCAGAACAACAACATAAATAGCACTTTGATTCAGAAAGCAATGTTCACAGGCCTCTTCAAGGGAAGCATCTAGAGGAAGATCCTTCTAGAAGCAGAAGCCTCTATTAGTTCTTCTTTCATTCGCCTTATTCTATTTTATTGAAAGGCCTTATTAATATTGACCTTTATTACATCCAAATATATTGATCTACCTATGTGTGGGTTAGGACCCTAATAGTTTACGACACTATATATTGCTTTGCAAAACTACTGTGGTTGTTGATGTTAATCCATTTCAATACATCCTCACTAGACGTATCATAGGTGGAAAATATAATAAATGTATTGTCATCTTACAAGAATTTGATCTTGAATTTGCTTCAGCCAAGTCCAAGAAATCACTAGTTTTTGCAGAGTTAATATCTGATTTCCCATGATTAGATGAAGATGTTATTCATGTTGATCCGTTCACATATGAACACATTTTCCTCATCTCGTCGTCCAACCCCTCGTATGGAAATATTGTTTTATATCTTCAAACCTTGAATTTCTCTCAGCATCTCTTGTGATATGATCGACGATGTGTTATATACCAAGCCAAAATGTATACAATCGTCGGCGACACTTTGTATTGTCAAGGAATAGATAGTATCTTACGTCATTTCTTAACTCACGAGGAAGTTGAGTTAGTCCTTAATGATTACCACAAAGGGGCTTGTGGTGGTCATCTATCCAGGCTTGCGACAACCCCAAAATTTTTGTGAGCGGTTTAATTCTGGCCCACCATATTTAAAGATTGTATTGAAGTGGTTAAGAAGTGTCACCCCTGCCAGGTGTTCACTCAAAAAATGCGCTCGCACCCAACCCCTCTTCACCCAGTAATTACCATCGGTCCCTTCACCAAGTGGGGAGTTGATTTCGTTGATTGCAACCAAAATTTGGCTAGGGGGTATCAACACATTATCGTGGTTGTCGACTACTTCACCAAGTGGGCCGAAGCCATGCCTACTGTGAAATCTGATGGGAAGACTGCATCTTTTTTCGTATTTAACCAAATTATCGCCTGGTTCGGTATCATCATTTCAAAATGAAATGATGATATAAATAGTGTCTAAGCTTGGATTTAAACATGATCACTCATCTCCTTATTACCCCCAGGAAAATGGGTAAGTAGAGGTCGTCAATAAGTCTCTCAAGACCATCTTGCAAAAAACTATCAGTCAAAGAAATTCCAACTGGCACATCATGTTATATCCAGTACTTTGGGCATACCAAACCTCGGTTAAGACTGCCACTAGTTTTTCTCCTTTTCAGTTAGTACACGATGTGGAGTCGATACTTCCCATTGAATGTGAAATCACTTCTCTCAAATTGGCAGTTGAGATCCTACCTGACACTTCGGATTTAGAGAGATGCCTTCTATGCCTAGAGAGTCTTGACGAGCAGCGTCGGGACGCCTTTATGACTATCGAGGCAAACAAGAAATGTGTCAAGGTTCAGTATGATAAGTCTGTCTATCCCCGGTTGTATGTTGAGGGTGACTTGGTCCTCTTGTATGACCAAGCCAAAGAACTGCTAGGGGTAGGCAAGTTTAAACCTATGTGGCATTGTCCTTATATCGTGCGACGTGTTCTAGAAAAAGGAGCCTACGAGTTGGAAGATTATGAAGGGAATAAATTCGTTGAGCCCAGAAATGGGCTCTACTCAAAAAGGTATTATGCTTGAGCCATGGGCTTGGGAGAAACCCTTTGTATACTAATGTAAATTTAGTGCATATACACCTTTTTCCTTTTTTTGTCTTTGGCTTTCTTATCGAGTTTTCCCTTTTGTTGGTAGATGTCAATGGAGTCTTTGGTCTACATAGGATTCACAGACGGAGCCATTCATCATAAATGGAACTTAGATTCCACCGCTTGGGTGATTTACTCGCCCTAGGGTCTACTGGTGTCTTCAGGTGGTGTATGCCTAGGGCCATCCACAAATAATGTGGTTGAATACAACGTCATCAAATAATTATTGCGCAATATTATCTCACATGGTATTCACTCTATAGAGGTGCGCATGGATTCTTAGTTAGTCATATGTCAGCTAAACAGTCGTTACCATGTGCATGATCCGACATTACTCCATCGATTCCTACGGGTACGTCTTTTAGAATGACAATTTGATTTTATTACATACTTTAACATTCCTAGAAGTTCTAATCATGTATCTGATGCCTATGCTAATTATGTTTTGAATTGGCATTTGTCACATTAATAAAGAAAAGAAAACCATTAAATCAATGTACACATTGTAATATATAAGTACAGTCGAAGATCCCTCTTTATATATTTCCAAAAAATATGGTGTTTTATATTACAAAATTGAGTTTAAAACCCTCAAAAATATGTATACATCTGATATACATGTCCCATGACATCTACGCTTGTGGCGCCAGATGAGTCTCCTGATAACAAACCATAGTGTTGGTGAGATGCCAAAAGAGTCATACCCATGCTCTAGGTACACCGACAACCTGCCTCTACATGGCTTCAGGTATATCTTCCACCTGAACCATAGGAATCCTCTGTGTCAAACGCGACAGGTTTCCCTGCACGTTCTGAAGGACTCTCTCCGCCTCTCCTCCCACTGCCTCATTGTTATCACTGAAATTTCATCCGTACATGGCAACAAGAACTATGCATCGTCAAAACATGACTGAAGTCATTCATGGCACATGATTAATTCCACAGCATTGCAAAAGGGTCAAAAACTATACCAAGTGACCAAAAAATTGAAGGGTGCTTTACCGAATCTGGGTGCGCGTGCATATGCGCGGAACAACAACGTACAATGCGCGCATGCGCGCACGATGCGTAGCTGTTGGGAGAAAAACCCGCGCACCTACTAAACGACGCATTTATTGAAATTGGTCGGCCTCCCAACCACTAATGGATCAGCTCCCAAGTCGATTTGACACCAAATCCGAGCTCAATCCGCATGGTGGGCTGGTCAAAGACCTAATTGAACCATAAAGAGCCCCTTTTCACACTCCAAAGAGGTTACATTATAACCCAATGCTAGGCTATGAAAATCCATGAATAACCATCACTTTCTCAAGGAATTCCATGCATTGTTATGCTGCCAAGATTGTTAAGGACTCATTCTTTGACCAGAACACATAGGCATCATTTCACAAGGGCTATCCACCTCTCTCTTGAGTGGATAATCTAGGAGTTCTTTCACCCACATTTTCATCTTTTCATTATAAGGAGAGCAAGCTTGTGAGGGCCTCAAGAGCCTTCCATTGGAGGAAGAAGGGACCCAAGTCCCCTTTCTTCATCGTGCCTTTGGATTTCATCAATAGATCAGCTTATACATTGGTGATATTGGTCCATTGTGTTTGTTATTTCATTTTTGTCATATGCTCATAGTTTTAGTTTGTTTTAGTTTAATTCTAGTTCATAGTTTTATTGTTCTTTTTCTAACCCTTTCCTTTTATAGCTGTCATGCCTAGCAGAGCCCAACTGGGCATGTAAGCACCTTTTATTTTCTCACCTAGTGACGAATTGGGTGCAAACAGATTGGCGACCATACTGGGGATTTGGTATCAATTCCTCCCTCATTTGGGTTCATTTTGCTTTCCTTTTGATTTCATTAACTTGCAGGTTCACAAATCGGCCTCTGCCGACCTGCTGACTAGTCAATTCACCAGAAGATTGGGAGAAATCCATCCGGATTTTTCTTCTCGGTTTTTTTCCACAGGCGCGCATCGTGCACACATGCGCATGTGCATCATTTTCTCTCTGTGCGCATGCGCTTTCTCTCTCAGTTCCGACAGCGCCCGTGCGCTCTGTGCGCCTGTGTATGTACTGTGTGGCGCACATCTGATCTAAAATTGACATTGTAATCTCTTGGATGTGGGGAAAAATCATTTTCCTTCTTAAGAATGATGATATGCATGCTCTAAATACTGCACCACTTAGACCCCTCAACTTATAAAGGGGATAGTCGAACAAACATAGG
>JZKD02S1656680.1:413340-431285 GCA_000966675.3 Picea glauca
GTTAAGGACTCATTCTTTGACAAGAACACATAGGCATCATTTCACAAGGGCTATCCACCTCTCTCTTGAGTGGATAAGCTAGGAGTTCTTTCACCCACATTTTCATCTTTTCATTATAAGGACAACAAGCTTGTGAGGGCCTCAAGAGCCTTCCATTGGAGGAAGAAGGTACCCAAGTCCCCTTTCTTCATTGTGCCTTTGGATTTCATCAATAGATCAGCTTATACATTGGTGATATTGGTCCATTGTGTTTGTTATTTCATTTTTGTCATATGCTCATAGTTTTAGTTTGTTTTAGTTTAATTCTAGTTCATAGTTTTATTTTTCTTTTTCTAACCCTTTCCTTTTATAGTTTTCATGCCTAGCAGAGCCCAACTGGGCATGTAAGCACCTTTTATTTGCTCACCTAGTGACGAATTGGGTGCAAACACTCATATCCCCGATGCCTCTACCTATGTTGTAGGAATCCCTCTGGCCAATGTGGACCCACATCTTCAACCACACAAGTATCGAGTTAATATTTAAAAACACCATCCAAAAAATATTTTTGTTCTTTTAAATACAAAAATACAAAAAATGAAATATATAGAAAATATTGTTTACCTATGGAGTCGTAGGCAGATCCCGATGGAAGTGACATATTAGGATCACCTCTAAAATCAATTCCCGCATAGGGATAGTCATCCAGAGCTATGATTTGTTTGCTTCACCAGAAGAAAAAATCATCGTTGTAGGGTGTCACCACCCTACCTCCCCCCTGCCATCTCATGACCTCGATCCATCGCATCATAGTTGGATCACGTGGCCCTCTAGGAATGATCTCCACTCTAGGTCCCAGGCTTGGGATCTACTAAAAAATGAGGCTACAAAGGATAGAGGCAAACTCAAAGCTTCTTTTTTCCCCCTGCTTGCACTCTATCAGCTGACCTTTCATATTGGTCAATAGTAAGGTACACCAATCATACACGGTAGGTCTCGCACACTCTAGTGCGTAAAACATAAGAGGTATCGATGCATGATGTAGCGAGTCTGGCCCTATGATCCTCGTAAGCACAATCACAATAATCTTTAGTCTAAGGTTACCTATATCCCAGATAGGGATTTGACTTCCCACCATGGGAGTCCCTGCAACACAGTGGGCCTCGATGTATTCTTTGACCTTCATCCCACTCATGGCCCCGCATGACTTGATTTCCATGACCTCTCCTCAACGTGAAAGTCCTGTTAAGAAGTAGATGTCCTCTACTTCGATCCTTAATGGTTGTCCATCAAGGATAAAGTTCTCGCTATCTGGATCCCAATAGCCCACCAACATTTCCAGTAACCTCACTTGGGCCCTCATTCCTTTGAGAGCCCAAAACTTGTATAGACCACATATTTTTAATGTCAATTGAGCCACTAGATCTCGATCCACTATTGCATATACCTCCTCATGCTCTCTCTCCCTCCACTCACACACCATCCTGCAAAAACCAAATCAATTTTTGAGTTAGAAGCTTATTTTTTCCCATTTTGTGCATGTATACGCGGGTTATCCAAGAACAGTCATGGGTAGCGCCCGATATACGCTCCCTGTAGTTCACACAGGGGTGTATATCTGGTTGTATATGCGACATATTAGTAGAAACCCGCATATATCGAAAAACACAATTTGCGCCCTTAAAAACTAAAAAACTGGAGGCTAATTCAAAATTGTAAACCATTGAATTTCAAGAGGATGGGATAAAGAGTTACCTGGTCCAGACGGTTTGCGATTTCGTTGCCTATTTCTCACATGATCGTCGTTTGAATTCTGGAGGTATGTTAGTCCAAATTGCACTATTTTGGGTGAAAATGAAAATGACATAGTAAATTTTGATTTTATTACTATTTATAAAACATTTTTAACCATTTGATATAGTTTTATGCTATTATTTTGTCTAATGGACTAATTCAAAAATGGTTTTAAGCTGGTTTTTGTAGTTTCGACTCAATTTTCTTATAGATTTCAACATCATGGTTGGTTGTTCATCTCCTTAGGCAGGTATATTCATAACCTATCATATAGGATAGGTATTCACTACATCGTGCAGTTTTTCATTATCCTTCAATTACCACTTTTTACGCCTTAGGTACGAACCCATTTAATGCGACGCATTAACCTCCACCTGCTATCATAGCATTGTTAATAAATGGTAGAGGCTTACCAAACATGGTTACCCTAGTTAGAACCTCTTTGTCATTTGGTGCCCATGCCAAGATTTTTCCTTAGGACCGAGAGTCCATTAAAATTCAATACATGAATTTACAATGAGCCTCATTTCTCATTCATGCACACACGACCTTATTACCCGCGAACTCCCAAAAAATGAGTCTTACTTAAGCTCTTTTCCAACTCATTATTAAAAATTGAAAAGATCGCCAAGTGATTTGTCCCTTTCACACTCGTTAAAATTAGATTTGAAATATCATGAGTCTTAGTTAAGCTCTTTTCTGACTCGCTATCAAAAATGGAAAAGATCGCCGAGTGAACTTGTCTTTTTCACACTCGTAAATGGGATTTGAAAAGACATCTATTTGGCAAAATTTTACCCCTTTTTCACACCAAGTAAACTAAAAGATATAAAAAAGGACATTTTTGGCTTTAAATTGTGATTGCATCTGATGCCATTTCTTCCAGTATTGAGCCTTTAACCGATTCTCGCTTTGCATTATAAACCATGGCCCAAGCAGTTTGCACCCTCAACCAAGCATATCCTTGTTTATATCATTCGCAATTTGACACCCTATACCCTGGAGGGAACATCACCCCGAGTGTCCATCTCCTGCATACATTTCCTTGCATTGAGCATAGGTACATTCCACTTGCGACACTTGTTCCCTCCTCTGAATCATAGCATTCACTTGTTATGAAAAAACAAAAAAATATGGGCGGGAAGGGAGTACTATATTGTAATTGGCAGCAGTCGTATCGCCTTTGAACAGAACACAAAGTTATTGAGTCCTTGCGTCATCATAATTTTGGGTTTAGCATGGCCTTAGGAAGCTGATCTTGTTACATAATTTTCTCTATCGACTGGTTAATCTTCTAGTCACTATAGAGAACATTATGGATGCCTCCTGCATCTAGTTGTCACATCATTAAGTCTATGTTTCCGGAGTCCACCGTATGTCTCATGCTCTTGTTCAAAGGAATTCTATCAACCTGTGTTTGCCACTACTCAGAAATATTGACTTTGCATGTCGTCCATACCCTCAGTTTGTCTTAGAATCACATGATACTTTGGTCTTATGATGCATATTGGCCCTACTTTCATCATTGGTAGGTCACCTTGAACCCAACAATCGACATTTCATCATGGGTTGTTGACTGGGTGGTTTCCCTTGTGTTCGATGAAAAGACATCTATTCACACTTTGGGATTCGTGTAGTGTCTTGGATGCTATTAGCCTTATTGGTGGCTTCCTCCCCTTTGTCAGCAGTTTTCATCATTGGTTGTTATTCAGAGGATCTTTTTCATGTATAGCTTGCATTTGGCACACGCGAAAGACACATAGGGTCGGTGGTTTGTGAACATGTTCTTCACCTAATATCCACCAAATCATGAAGCTCCTTCTTTGTTCCTCATGATGATTTATGAGAGATGCATTAATTCTCTCCTTTCAGTGGGTCTCTTTCCATCGACTTCAGCTCATGTATTCTGGATATGAGACCTAGATTTTTATGAGTACCTTGAGGCTTGCAGTCATTAGTGGCAGACTCTCTTGCCATTGACAGATGAGAATACATCAATGTCTCCTGATCAATGGATCTCTCAAGTGTTCGACTCCAGATGACTTCAGAGATAAGGGGGATCTTCCCCTGATTTCCTCAACAGCACAACGCTCCCCCAAAATCGTGCACAGAGCACTACAACGCTCCCCCAAAGGAAGGAAAGGAGAGCTATCACTCCCTGCTAGTAGGTATGGGGGATCTTCCCTTTAAAACTGATTTTTAAGTGGTATTTCTCAAGGAAAAATATGTGTACTCTTCGTCAAATGGCATATCCTTGTTTTAACCAGTCTCTGAGGATGTCTCAATTGTTCTTGTGATGTCATTCGAGATACGACATAGGAAATATGAAAGTATGATATTTGCGAGACTTGTGACATTTTTGGCCAAAGTGTGACACTTGTAATGACGACAATAGGTCATCATTGAAGTGAGTAATTTTTATGTGTAATATATTTCCCCCCAAAGTGCAAAGTTAGAAGACGGAAACTGATGATTGAAGTACTTTGTAGAATGTTTCAAGAAAGGGCATGGACTCAGAGAACTTGGTAGAAGCTGCATACAACCATCAGACAAATGTTATGATATGTTTCAAACCCAAGGCAGGCATACCTATGCTTGAGTGATAAAAACTTTCAAGGTATGGCCGCCATAAGATACATTGTGGATCCATAATTATATTAATAAAAGGGTATAGCCACCAAAGATACAATGTGGATCTATAATTCCATAACATGAACTGATCATAGCCCCCAAAAATACACAATGGAGCTATGAGATGACAATACATAGCCACGAACCAATACAAAGTGGATCTATGTGACAATATATGTATCAATATTCTCAAAAGAAACTCCGTCACAACCTGGGAAAAGTATATATCAGAGTGATCACTCAAGACAGGGTCTTCTTAACGATCCCTATGTAGTACGAATATAACCATGTAAATAGATTTCTTGATGTCGAACATGGTAAAAACCACTTGATTACTGGTCAATGAGATAAACCGTTAACAAGTGCAAGGGAAATCACCATTGATGTCAATGATTCCCAAGGTACCCTAGTACATTCTAGTGAATGTGAATAAATGAGTTGAATTCAAACATTTGTGGAATCATCCTATTCGAGTTCAATGATGTAAACCTACTCTCAAAAGCGAGGAGTCTTGCCATTGAGGCATGCAGGTCCCAAGGTACTAACTGGTTTCTAGGTCTAGTTCCTGGATAATGTGTTGAAGTCGACGGGAACAGACTCATCGAAGGAGGTCCTTGATGTATCCCCCATAAATGACATGAAACTAACATAGAGATATAAGGTGATGAATCAAATGATAACGGAATGACATGGGTGTTGAAACAATAAATTTGTGATGGTTGGCTCTCAAGGCAGATACTTCCCTTGAACACTGAGGAACAACAATAGAAACACGACATGGAACAAAACATGATGATGCAGTGGATACTGTGACTTTCATTAGGTGACCCAAAGGAGTAAAGAAACTCAAAGGATTGTCTTAGTGCATAGGTTTAATGGATTAAAATGTATGCAAAGACAAAGTGTCATGTTCAAGGGCAATCGTAAGAGTGACCTGTGATGTTTTAAAAAAATGCTTGGCTTGCTTCCTTCAAATTTCCCCCCCATCCAGATAGATGAGTACCTCTTTTTTAATTTAATGAGCTCAAGGAGGGTAACACATGATCAATATAACTCACCTTTGGTAAGTCCCTCTTCCATTGTTTAACGAACTGGAATAAGTAAGGGTTCGGTCCCATATGGACCCTTCAATGTATGATTCTTTTAACAAGTCCATAGAAGGTAAACTCGGTGGTTTTTCATGTTTAGAGAGTCTGAAAAGAACTTAAAGACGAATCCAAGGTTTTCATTTTTCATAATGTTAGTCTCACGAGACCTAAAAAGAGTTAAATTATCACTCGAAAGACGCCCTTTCAAACCTTTTAACGAGTGGGAAAGGAAGCAAGATCACTCGACAATTTTTTCATGTTTAGAGAGTCTAAAAAGAGCTTAAAGAAGACTTTGAGGGGTTCCTTTTTCATATAACCATGCGAGTCTGAAAAAGAAATAAAATTTTACTCAGTTGTGTTCTCATGTTTTTTCAAGTGTGAGAAGGAACTAAGACCATGCTCGATATTGGTTTCATTTTTACACAATCTTGAAAAAAAATTAAACTATGCTTGTAAATTCCCAACGTAATCTCCAAAGGTTGGGATACCCATGGATGGTTGGTATTCTTCCCCCAACTTGAAAATCTAGTGGATTAAATCCATAATGATAATCAAAGGCTGGAGACATTTCCCCCCAAGATTCATTTCATTCACCGACTTTGAGGTTGTCACCAATCTCTATATTAGATGGAGAAAAATGATACAGGTGGATGAAATGAAGGTTCAAATATGAGACCTAATGAAAGACACAACTTGGTATGAGAGGTGTATGTTTCATTTTTTAACGATCTTGACATAGTAAAAGAACTATGCTCAAGGATCTGAGTTCAATCCCCATATTTTTGTTTCATTTTTAAATGAGCTTGCTACAAAGAGGAAAACTATGCTCATAGCCTTTGTTTCATTTTTTAACGATATTTCCACATAGAAAAGAAAATATGCTAGTGACCTCTTCTTGATCATGGATTCTAAGAGGAAATTTCCCTGGAAGGAATACATGTCAAGGGACAAACATCAATCATGGATTTCAAGATATCTTCACTAGATGGAAGAGAAGCACTCTGGAAGGAATACATGTCGACGACCTCGATAAGGGTAGGGAGATCTGGCTCTCATAGCCTTATTGAAGAGATCACCATGTCAACTACCATATATAAGTCATCCTCATCGGCAGCAAAAGGTATTTGAGATAACACCACATAATTGGCATGTGGTGGGGGAGATACCATCTGCATATAAGAACCATTTAGGGAGGACATTGGGTTGGTAATCAAGTCAGGACTAATGCATGAAAGTTGATCAATAGCCACAATTCTTCCATCGTGAGGGAAATATATCACATGAAAAAGAGTGGACACAATAGATTTCATGGCATATACATAATCTCTCTCAAGGATTAAATCGAAATCCAAGGGATCCTGGACTACCATAACATCAATAAAGACAATTTTCCCTCCCAAAGTTATGGGAAACTGAGGAAGGACTCCTAAAGGGTGACTAGTTATTCTGTTAAAAGTGAACATAGTCTGGGTAACCATCACAAGGGGAGGATAACCCAAATCTTGCCAAGCAATAGAGGACAAAATACTAATGGAAAAACCTTCATCTATCAGTGCACGAGGAACGTCCCGACCATAAACATGTACTGTAATATTGAAAATAATGTGAGAGAGAAGATGAGGTCCAGTTAGCACACCCCAATCAAAAAGGATGGCCTCATTATTTGGAGGGGGTTTCGCGGGAGAAGGAGGAATCCCCCCCAGAACAGTAGATTATATATCAATGAGAAAAAAATGGGCAATATCAAGTTTACTCCTTAACAGGAGAGTAGGATCGACTGATAATGAAATCAAATTGACCACATGGGTTTCATTCTCAAAGGGGAGAATGGGGTCGACAGCTAGAAATGGATTGACTGCTTGGGTTGCACTCTCTAACGGGAGAGTGGGATCAACTAGAGATGGGTTCGGATCGACCACTTTTTCAACCAGACTAACCGATGGAGGGAACAGATTGATCATTCCATCAACTACAAGTGGGTCGAGAGTAATCTTGTGATAAGCATCTGGAAGTTGAGGCTAGGAAATAGTCATGTCTTCCAGTAATTTTGAGGCTTTGTCCGTATGGGGGAAAAGTTGAGTTTTATTAATCCCTCTGCATAACCAACACATGAACTTGATTCTACTTTTCTTCTTCCCATTGGTATCCTAACTAGTTTACAGGAGGTCATCAACATGTTTCTTAGAGGTTGATGACATGGGTTGGCGAGGGCATGTAGACCATGCTTTTATAACCTTGGATAGACCAGGGAAATCCTTAGGAATATGGCTACCCTTACAAAGAATGCAAGGGTATTTGGGATTATGGATTGTTTGGGTGATCTGAGCATCGTCAACACTCCCAGTATGATTATTAGTAACTGGTTGTTTTCCAACATGTCTGACAGTGGTTGGAAGTTTGGACCCTTGCTTATTTTTCTTCTTCTTATTCTTCTTTTTCTTCTTCTTCTTATCCATCGGGTTACTAGCTTCATATCTTTCACTCGATGAAGAATATGAAACGGAAGAAGACCTTTCAAGTGAAGAAGGCGAAGGAGATCTTATTAGTGAAGAAGGTGAAGGATCAACATGAGGTTGATGTTCTTGGGGGGAAGTTCTTACAACCGAAGAACTAGCTACATTCGGGATTAACTGAGTGGAAAAAAACCATACCTGTAATCCAATTGTGAGACCTGGAAGGATCAAAGTAGCAATGTGAGGAGGACCAATGTTTCTGTAAGAAGGAAAAACAAAAGGTTCCCCTGGAAAAGGGGTTCCTTCATTGGTCATTTTGAGAACTGACGCCATTAAAAATAGATCCAACCTAGAGTCTGTCAAAAACCATGCAATTTAGCTACTTCAAATGCAAGCTAGTTATTATCACTGAAATTTCATGCACAAATGGTTACAAGAATCCATCATCATCAAACAGTTATGAGGTCACCGATGGACCAAAATTACCACAAAAGAATTTCCAAAAGGTCCAAAACTATACAACTAGTGATAAAATTAAGGTGCGCTATGACTACACAGGGCGTGCGCGCACATGCACAATCCAGAAATGCAGGAAAAGTGCACATGTGCCCAATGCATGACTATGGTCGCTAAAATCCCCACACATCTAAGAATGATTCATTTATGAGATTGGTCGGCCTCCCACCCACTTCTGGTTCAACTTCCAAGTTGATTTGACACCCAAGTCTCGACTGAATCCGACTGGGTGGTTGGTCAAAGACCTAAAAATGCCCTAAATAGCCTCTTTTCACACTACAAGCTGGTTGCACAATACCTCAAAGAGGTGCTATAAAATAAGGCCATGGGTGCACTTCATTTTCAAGGAATTCAATAGCAAAGTTATGTTGCTGCGATTCTCTTGAGGAATCCTCTATTCTCATCAAGAGTATACTAGCACCATTACATTGGGCAATCAATCTCACCTCTTGAATGGATTAGCTTGGGATTCTTTCACCATTTCATTCAAAGTTGTAAGAAGAGATTATTTGTGGGGGTCCAAGAACCTTCCCTTCAAGGAAGAAGGGACCCATAGTCCTCTTTCTTCTTGGTGTTTTCTTTCACTAATATAATCCTTGCCATTGGTGACATGAGTCTTATTGGTTTTTTGTTCTTATGTCCTTATGCTCAATAGTTTAGTTGTTCTTTTATTTCTTAGTTGTTCTTTTATTTCTTTGTTGTTCTTTTATATTTATTTCTCTAACCCTTTTCCTTTACAGTTGTCTTTCTTAGCTAACCCAACTAAGCTTGTAAGCACCTCTATTTTTCTCATTTAGGTGACAAAAGAGGAGCAACAGATTGGCGACTCCACTAGGGAAAGGTATCAATTTCCTACACCATTTGAGTTTTTATAGATCTTCTTTTGGTTTATTTAACCTGCAGGTGCACTAATCGGCCCAAGACGACCTGTAAAACATCCAATTCAAGGTGGAATTGAGAGAATTCCATCCGAAATTTTCTTCACAGCCGTGTGTCAGTTGTGCGCGGGTTTATTGGCCCACAGTCATGCATCCTATGCACATGCACCAAAAATATAGTGTTGTTCTGTGCACCTGCACCCAAAAGCCCATTTCCGTATGTGCACAGGCGCTCAGTGTGCCTCTATCTACACTGAGACCTGTGCACCTGTGCATAAAAATACACATTGTAAGGTTTTTTGTGATTTAGGGAAGGCCCCTAGCCTTCTTAAAAGTGATTTCATGCATGTTGTAAGCTGCACCACACTTAGTTCCCTCTTCATATAAAGGGATTAGTCAAAACACACAGGCACTTAGGGGGTTTAAAATCATTATTTCCTCTTTTTCTTTCATTTTGCCACATGGATGGATTGCTTTGACTAAAAGTATAAGTCAGAATCATTTGTAATCACATAAAACTTACATTGGGACTAGAAGTTGAATAACAATCACTTAGTATGCTCTTCTCTTGCACTTCCAACCGACCTTGAGAATCAGAAAAAGATTGTAGGACAATTTCATCTCCCTTAAAAAGACTAAAACCTTTAGGAGAGGACAACAACCCCCTCAAGACTCCTCTTAGTTCATTTTTCAAACACATCTTAATATTTTAAGGGGCCCATACATGCCCACATGATACAAAGATAGGACAGTGTTGAAATTTACTTTCTTAGATTAAATCACTAGGAAAGTTTAAAGGTTTTGTAATGGGTCCATACATGCCCACATGATCACAATCTAGGATAGTTTCAAAGATTTTCTTAGATTAAATCACAATAGGGAGTTAAAGGAATAGTAAAGGACCCACATGTCTACATGCTAGTTTCCTAGGGACTTTTGAATTATGCAAGATTGGACCAAAGGCATTTAGTTAATTAGGTAATCAACACTTGAAAGGACCAAGCGAAGTCCACATGCAACAACGTGACACCTAATTCATTAAAACATTGGCACACTTTCACTCATTCACACACAAAAGTCACTTATGACTCACATAGTTTTCTTCTTGAAATGTGGAGTCCAAAGTAAGTTTCCTCCAAAGGGATTCTGAAACACCCCACCCTTTTCTTGACGAAACTATCCACTCCCATTTAATTTCAACGAGGTTGGTTCACACCCCCAATCTCTCAAACAACCACATCTAAAATTTTTCTAAAAACCCACTAATTTTTCCTCCATAGTAGGTGCCAAAAGAAGTTTTTTAGTCTAGGTAGGATTTTGGGGATAGGCATCCAAATAACTCCCCGTTATCTAGTTCTCACATTGTCAAAACAATAGAAGTTGTCAAATAGGGAACTGAAAATCCTCCAAGTCAAGTGTTCCTAACACAATAAGGCAGGGAGATACCCATGAAGGGATTAAGGCCGAGGTCCGTTTGTTCTGTGTATCCCCCCTTGAGGCACCCACCTCTTGGATGGGATCCATCCCGTGACTCATTTCTTAGGCCGAAAATCTAAATGTCGCACTTTGACCGATGTACCTAGTGACCAAATTTTAGGACATCTACCCAGGTGGAAATTGTGGGCTGCAATTTCACCTTGATCGGATTTTGTTTGGCTATTGGTAAATATCACCAGCTCTTTCGGGATATGCCCCCTTTACCCCTCATTTTAACTGATTATTTCATCCTTCACTCGTTCCTCTTCCAGTGACTTCAAACCCCACTATTAAGTACTATTGGAAGGTCTAGTGCTATTTGAGAGGAAGGACGTTACATATTTTAGGACACAATCATTTGTTTTCTTTGATTCCCCACATGGACAAAACCCACTTATCCACATATATGCTTCTTTTTCAAAACACTTTATGTATGATGCACTTCTAATTACATTTTGATTTAGATATATATCGTGTTAAGTTCAAAATTTGCAACAAAGGCTCTTGCTTATTTTCTCTCATCACAATTTGCACACATTCACTCATCTATTTGGACATCATAGGGGACCCATAGAAACCTCGTCGTTCCAGACGCTTACTAAACCTCCCTCCTATTTTAGGGGGAGTTCCTAGTCTTACCAACTCATCGGCCCCACCTTCTCACACTCCAGTGAGTGCCACTATGTTACGATCAGATTTGCTTGGTTCCACATTACTTGGGTCCACTTCCCAAGTCCCTCCATCCACTCGCTCTCCTTTACATGAAAGTGGGGGGACAACTTCCTCTCAAGGGGGAAGTACCAACCCACCCAACCCCCCTCAAGGGTCAAGTTCAAAAAACACTCACACCATGGCTGGAACTAATCCTTCGCCCCCACTATAGATGCCATATTTGGCCTCTCTTAACATACTAGATCTAAGAAAACTCACAAATGATCCTACATTTCATGACCCCACATGGCCTGCAATGCCCACCAAACTACCTTTTGACATCCCCAAGTTTGAAGGAAAGGCAGGGGATGACCCTGCCAATCATGTCATGACTTTCCACCTATGGTGCTCTTCCAATAGAATTATGGATGATTCCATCAGACTACGATTATTCCAATGCACACTCACTGGCCCATCAGCCAAATGGTATGTAGACGAAAAATCGGGATCCCATACGACTTTCGAGTCCTTCGCCAAAACATTTTTTACCTTATTCCAATTACCAATCCGCCATGACAATGGTCTTGAACTACTCTCTAATTTCAAATAAACCTCAGCCACACATATCGCTGATCACTTTCATGAGTGGCGTAGATGACGTAGTTTGGGTAAAGCCGAAACCACGAAACAATAGTGTCTTGATTGGTTTCTCAGATCACTTGTCTCTCTCCTCGGTAAAGATGTAGCTTCCACCTTCCCTCAATCAGAAGAAGAAGCCATTAGTAAGGCTCAAAAATATGACCTCATCTATTCACAATCAAGGTACTTATACATAGTACTTCCTGATCTCCCAAAACCCATGCCATTCGATCAAGACAAACCCGGGATGTCTCACTCAACAGATGGATTGATTGGTAATACCACGCATCACAGTCCACAACCCCAACAACCACCAATGTATGTCACACCTCAATATCCGCCGGTATATGGGGGAACCTCTTATTACCCCCCACCCCCTTATCAACAACCATACCCTATTTCTATTCCTCCACCCATCAGTGGGCCATCGTTGGCACCCCCAATACACCCACCTATCCAAACAAGTTCTGGTACCCCCTCTACCTCAGCTTATACCCTAAGTACTAGCGAAAGCGCCATGCCTTCCTATGTACCTTACAGATCACAACTCCCATATAATCCCTACTTTCCATTCCCTGGTCCTCCACAGCCCATGGCTCCCCCACACCCTCACACTGGGGTGAATTTTGTTCAACCCTCTCCCCTTCAGAAATATCAAAATTTTGAACAGCTGAATATGGAAAATCTGACCCATCAGTCGAATAATGCCAAAAATAAAGGAAAAAAATAGGAATAATAACAACACAAGCCAAGGTGGGAATCACCCCCACCAAAACCAACCTACTAGGGGAAACCAGAATCAAGGGAATCAAAACCCCCAAGGGGGAAATAACAACAGGTGTTAAGAGAGAAAAAACAATACTATTAAAACCACCTTCCCTTGTGACCTTTGTGATGAGTTTGGTCATTATACTCATAATTTCCCCCAAATAATTGATTTTAAATGGCTGAAAGACTCAGGCAGTCTACCACATCCCCCAGCACTTCCTGCCCCTCAGCAGGCCCCACAACAATACATGCAACAACCCCCCCCCCCATCCGTGCTTCAAAACCCCATTCCACACGAAGGTGTGATGAACACCCAACAAGACACATAACCTACCCCACCACAATTGGGATAGTACCTCAATACAAATAATCCCACAGATCGTACTATCCTCCTCACCAGTGAAGAAGAAATCCTTTTGCAAACATGTAATCGTCAATACCGTGCACCCGCTGACTCTCCTCCCATTCCCCTAGAAATAGTCCCAGCACCAACGGGACCCCCGTTGGTGATTCCTTTCCCTAACGCTGAACCACCTCTTCGCATCCCTTGCATCAAATTGCGCAGGAATGTCCACAACCCACAGGCTAGGGCGGCTCATAATTATAGTCTGGTTGATGACTTAACACAATCCCCAGCTGCCATGTTAGTCTTAGAAGTCCTTCAAACTTGTCCCACTCAACAGAAATCATTAATTTCCACCTTGGGGGCAGTCAACCCTGCGGATACTTGACTCATCACATTTGATCTCGACAGCGGAGAACCTCGACTCCCCGCTCTAATCGCTTTTCAAATCCCATTAAAAATTCAGAACATTACAGTTCATCAGTGCATCATCTATGAAGGAGAATCCACATGCATCATGTCCAAGTCTGTATGGCAGAAACTTGGTTCCCCTGAACTCATCCCATCTACCATTACCTTAAGATCTTATGACGGACGACCATCGTCTCCTGAAGGGCTCTTCCAAAATGTCCCTGTAGAACTCGGGGGGCAAGACTATTCTTATCGGCATTGAAGTTATCAACGCCCCACTCAATTACAATATCTTGTTTGGTCGTAGATACATGTACACTATGAAGGTAGTTGTCTCTTCCATATTTCGAACCATGATGTTCCCCCAGAATGGGAAGATCATCACAATTGACCAAGTTTCACATTATGAGCCTAACCCTTCTTCCAACATCGATAACATTCTCCCTCTCATCCATACTCATCCTGAAACATACCCATTCATTGAAATGGGTCCCAGGATTTTCAAAGACCCATCATTGTTAGGAACTTACCATGACATGCCACCGCTCCTTCATCCTTCCAATCAAGTATGCATCGTATCATCCAATGGAAATTTCATAGAGGATACCCTTCCTCCTAGGGAGGTTTCTATCATATCTGACGTCCCACTAGTCATAGAGCTCCCCCCTCACGAGCCTCCTGAGAACTCGTCAAGTCCACCAGTTCACTATTTCACCTCTCCCCAAGGCCATATATTAGTTTGGGAGACAGTTCCCCAAGCCATTACTCAAATCCCCTTCTTCTACCCTCCACCTAGTGGAAAAGATTTCCAAGTAGTCACCATGCTTACCCTACCTAATATGGTGTTAGCAATTCCAGTTTGGTATTTACATCCATCAGAGATGGTCCCCCAACCATCCCTTCCCCCCCAAACAAAAGGAATCCCAATGACAATCCCCATACTCACTCCCACCATACCCTCTACACCCCCTCTCACTAACCTCCCTGCTATAGCTGGGGGCAGGCAAAAGAAGAAGGAGCCCACAGCTCCACTTCCCCCACGCATCCAACCTCCTTGTGCACTATGTGAGAAAGATGGACACCCAACCAACAAATGCCCATCTTTACTCGAGTTATGTAACCTAATTCAACCTAGTCAAACACCATTTCCACTCGCTACTGTAACAAGTATTGTCGTTGTCTCCCCAAACACAAGTAGCAAAGGACTACAAACCAAATTTTCTTGCGCCATATGTTCAGAATATGGCCATTATACACACCATTGCCCAACACTACCGCAATTCTGGGAGACGTTAGTCACAGTGCGCCAAAGCTTCTAGCAGGCACCTAGTCCAGTTATGTCATCCCCACCAAACATCACTGACATCCATTATCTCACGTTTTCATTCAAAAAATGTATGAGATTCCCTTGCTCTTTATGTGAATCCTTAGATCATTTTACATATCAGTGTCCTATGATCATTGAATACAGGAAATGCCAAATGACCCTGATTCAAACCCCTGCGCCCCCGACAGAATCGATGGTTGAACTTACCTCACCACTTGAGATTCTTCATATCATTTCTCTAGAACCAGAGGCACTCCCTATTCCTCTGTGGTTCTTGGATGACTTATCTGATGATTTACCCCCAAATCCTCCCAATTATCCAGTTCATTTCCCTATGAAAATTTTACATCCAACTACCACTGGTATTCCTCAGTACTTCGATATTTGGTTTATGTCGAGTGAACGATCGCAATATCATTGCATCATTCCCCCTGCTTCTTCATCACCAGAAAACAATCACAAGGCAACAGTCGCCAATATCTCTCTTTTAGATCCCTTGTATTCCCACCAATTCCATTGTGACGAGGACATACTCAAAGAGTTAAACACCCCCGACTACCCATGGGAAGCGCTACACCATAGAGTGCTCTTCTTTCCATAGGAAGCCTCCATGCCTCCTAACCAACACCCCATATACGCAATCAAAACCAAGGATTTTATCCCATCAGGGCATATCAACTGGTTCAATAACCCTATTCTTTCCCCTGATGCTTTTGAAGAAGGCAACATGGCCAACATTTCCCCGACCATCAAAATCGATATTTCCATAAAAAATGGATTCATCGAGGAAATCACCATTGGCGCCGCATGCACTCCTTAATAAATCACCACCTACAAAGCCCTCTTCCAATAATATCAGGATATTTTTGCCTGGTCATACACAGAGATGCCTGACCTTGATCCCTCTATTGTCAAACATCGCATCGACACCTGGCCTGACATTACACCATTCCGTCAAAAACAACGACTGCTACACCCATCCAAAGAAGTGGCCATTAAAGTTGATATTGACAAATTACGCATGGCTGGTTTTATCTACCCCATCGCCTATACCTCATGGGTTTCCAACCCTATACCCGTTAACAAAAAACCGTGCACTATTCGCATCTGCACAGACTTTCGCGATCTCAATCATGCATGTCCCAAAGACAACTTTCCAACGCCTTTCATCAATCAAATTATTGATGACTGCGTAGGCCACGAGGCTCTATCCTTCATGGAAAGTTTCTCTGGTTATAATCAAATCCAAATCCACCTAGCCAATCAATACAAAACCGCATTCACCACACCTTGGGGTAATTTCGCATATCGTGTCATGCCTTTTGGCCTAAAGAAAGTTGGCACAACTTTCCAATGGGCTATGACATACATCTCTCATGATCTGACTCATATCATCCTCGCATACTTGGACAATCTCACAGTTCGATCCACAAAATGCACCCACCATCTTGATTATTTACGGATCATCTTCCAATGGTGTCTCCAGTACAACATCCGCTTGAACGCCCTCAAGTGCATGTTCTGCGACACTGCAGGGCACCTCCTCGGATTCATTGTTTCCAAAAGAGGTATTACCATGGACCCCCTTAAAGCCCAAGCCATCACAGAAATTCCACCCCCCCGGAATTTACGTCAACTCCAGAGCCTACAAGGAAAAGATAACTTTCTACGGTAATTTGTCCTAGACTACGCCACTCGAGAACATGGTTTCCTTCACTTACTACGGCACGACATCACATTTCACTGGGATGAACATGCCTAAAAATCATTCGACGATCTTAAAACGGTGTTGTCTAATGCCCCTTTAATTAGTTCACCTGAATATAATCGTGACTATATCCTCTACATATCAGCATAAACTGTCTAAATAGCAGGAGTTCTCATTCAAATCAGCGACAACGATCATGAACATGTCATTTACTACGTTAGTGTTATCACTGAAATTTCGTCTGCACATGGTTGCAAGAACTCAACATCGTCAAACAGTGATGAAGTCATCCATGGACCTGAATTAACACCAAGGCATTCATAAAAGGGTCAAAAACTATACAAGGTAGTGAAAAATTGAAAGGCGCTATGAAGACACTGGGCGCGGGTACACATGCATGGAACAAGAACGCAGAAATCACGCACATGTGCACGATGCACGACTGTTATCGCAAAAAGTTGCGCACCTGTGAAATCGTGCATTTATGAGAGTGGTTGGCCTCCCACCCACTTATGTTTCATCTCCCAAGCCGATTTGACCCTCAAATCTGGACTGGATTCGATTGGATGGCTAGTCAAAGACCTTGAAATGCCCTAATTAGCCTCTTTTCACACTACAAACTAGTTAAACAATAGCTCAAAGGAATGCTATAAAAAGGCCATGGATGCACCTCATTTTTCAAGGAATTCAATGTAATGTTATGCTACCATTATTATCTTGAGGACTCCATCCTTGCCAAGAGTATATTTGCACCATTGCATTAGGCAATCCATCTCACCCCTTGAGTGGATTTGCAAAGAGTTCTTTCATCATTTTTCCTTTTTCTTTGTTGTAAGAAGAGCTTGCTAGTGTGGGTCAAAGAGCCCTCCCTTGGAGGAAGAAGGGCCTCATAGTCCCCTTTCTTCTTGGTGTATTACTTCACTAATAGATCAGCCTCATCATTGGTGAAATGGGTCTTATGGTTCTTTTTGTTTCTATGTCCCTATGCTCATGAATTTAGTTGTTATTGCACTTCTTAGTTTAATTCTTACTTGTTGTTTTCTATTTCTTTCCCTAACTCTTTTCCTTACAGTTGTCCGGCTCAGTATACCCAACTGAGTTTGCAAGCACCTCTATTTTTCTCACTAAGGTGATGGAAGAGGCTCAACAGATTGGCAAATCCACTGGAGAAAGGTATCAATTTCCTACCCCATTTGGGTTTTTCTTGCTCTTCTTTTAGTTTGTTTAACTTGCAGGTACACTAACCGGCCTAGGCCAACCTGCCACTCAGCCAATTCCAAGTT
>JZKD02S1656680.1:434259-448532 GCA_000966675.3 Picea glauca
TAAGCGCCAAGGGAGAAATAACAATAATGTTAAAACCAACTTCCCTTTTGCCCTTTGTGGTGAGTTCGGCCATTACACTCATCATTGTCCCCAAATCGCTGATTTCAAATGGTTGAAAGACTCTGGTAGTCTTCCCCATTCTCCAGTACCACCTGCCCCCAGTAGGCACCACAACAATACATGAAACAACCCCCTCCTGTTGTGCTGCAGAATCCTATTCCACATAAAGGTTTGATAAACACCCAACAGGACACACAACATCCTCCACCTTAGGTGGGACAATACCTCAACCCCAACAATCCAGTAGATCGCACAATTCTCCTCACTAGTGAGGAAGAAATCCTTCTGCAAACACGTAATCGTCAGTATAATGCACCCGCTGAGTCTCCTCCTATCCCTCCAGAGACAAACCCTACACCGATGAGACCCCCGTTAGTGATTCCTCTCCCTTCCACTGAACTACTGCTTCACATCCCTTGCATCCCATTGCACAGGAATGTCCACAACCCACAAGCTAGGGAAGCTCATAACTAAAGTTTGGTAGACGACTTAGCACAATCCCTGGCTACCATGTCATTTTTGGAGGTCCTCCAGAATTTTCCTACTCAGCAAAAATCATTACTTTTAACCTTGGGGGCAGTCGAACGCAAAGATACCCGATTCATTACCTTTGATCTTGATAGCAGAGAACCTTGCTTTCCCGCCTTGATTGCTTTTCAAATACCAGTAAAAATACGGAACATCACAGTTCATTTGTGTATCATCGATGAAGGTGCATCTACATGCATTATGTCCAATATGGTATGGAAGAAGCTTGGTTCCCCCAAACTCATACCCTCTGCCATCACCTTATGTGCTTATGACGGATGACCATCATCTCTGGAAGGGCTCTTCCAAAATGTCCCCGTTGAACTCGGGGGCAAGACTATTCTCATTGACATCGAAGTTGTCGACGCCCCATTCGATTGTAATATCTTGTTCAGTCATAGCTACATGTATGCTATGAAGGCAGTAGCATCTTCCGTATTTCGGACAATGATGTTCCCTCACAATGGGAAGATCATTACCATTGACCAAGTCTCACATTATGAGCCTAATCCATCTGCCAACATCGAGAACATTCTTCCTCTCATTCACACAAGCCACGATGCATATCCACTCGTCGAGATGGGTCCTGAGATTTTTAAAGATCCATCATTATTAGGAACTTACCATGGAGCACCACCACTCCTTCATCCTTCCAATCAAGTATGCGTCATATCATCCAACGGAACTTACACAGAGGATACCCTTCCTCCTACAGAGGCTTCTATCATATTTGATGTCCCACTCATCGCCGAACCCCCCCCCCTCGAGAACCTCCTGCACACTCATCGGCCCCACCAGTCCACGATTCCACCTCTGCCCAAGGACATATTCCAGTTTGGGAGACAGTTCCCCAAGCCATTACCCAAATTCCCTTCTTTTACCCTCCACCAAGAATTGAAGCTTTTCAGGTAGCCGCAACACTCACCCTACCTAATATGGCGTTAGCAATCCTAGTTTGGTATTTACACCCACCAAATATTGTCCCTCAACCATCCCTGCCCCCCAAAAAAGAAGGAATCCCCATGATGATTCCCATCCTTGCTCCCACCACACCCCCACTCACTAACCCCCCTGCCACAGTTGGGGGCAGGAGAAAGAAAAAGGATACCAAAGCTCCACTTCCTCCATGCATCCAACCTCCTTGCACACTATGTGAGAAAGAGGGACACCAAACCAGCAACTACCCATCTCTACCTGAGTTACGGAATTTAATCCCACTCAATCACACTTGCCACTACGGCCAGTCCTACCACTCCCACCCCCCATTCCAGTAATAAAGGGTTGCAGAACAAATTCGCTTGCGCTATATGTTCAAAATATGGCCATTATACCCACCATTGTCCAGCACTGCCACGCTTTCGATAGAAATTAGCCGCAGTGCACCAAATCTTCCAGAGAAACCCTAGCCCTGCTACATCCTCCTCCACCAACATCACTGACATTCGGTATGTCACCACTTCAATCAATGAACGTATGAGACGCCCTTTCTCTCTCTACAAATCATTAGCTCATTTTACATACCAGTTTCCTATGATCCTTGAATACAGGCAACGCTAATTGACCCTGCTTCAACGGCCCCCAGAGTCAATACTTGACATTACCTCATCACTAGCGGATCTTCACATCATTTCTCCCGAACCTGAGGCCCTTCCAACACCTCCATGGTTCTTAGATGACTTATCTGAGGATTCACCCCCCAACCCCCCCAACTCTCCTTCCCATTCCCCTATGGACATTTTACACCCAACTACCACGGGTACCCCTCAGTACTTCAATATATGGTTTATGTCAAGTGAACCCTCATCATCTCCTAACATTTTTCTCCCTGCCTCTTCCACACCAGGGGGCAACCACCCGACCACCGTCACCAATATCACTCCTCATGACCCCTTGTATTCTTGTCACTTCCAATGCGATGAAGAAATACTCAAAGAGTTAAACCACCCAGACCTCCCCTCGGATGTGCTACACCACCGCACACTTTTCTCTACATAGGAAGCCTCCATGCCTCCTAACCAACACCCCATTTACGCGGTCAAAACCAAGGATTTTATCCCATCGGGGCCTATCGACTGGTTCAAAAACCCCATTCCTGCCCCTGAAGATTTTGAAGAAGGTAACATGGCCAACATTTCCCCAACCATTAAAATCAACATTTCCATTAAAAATGACACCGTCAAGGAAATCACCATTGGAGCTCCTTGCACTCCTCAGGAAATCACCGCCTATAAAGCCCTCTTCTAGGAATATAGGGATATTTTTTCCTGGTCATACACGGAAATTCCTGGCCTCAATCCCTCCATCATCGAACATCGCATCGACACCGAGCTCGACATTACACTAGTTCGTCAAAAAAAATGACCACTACACCCATCCAAAGCTGTGGCCATCAAAGCCGAAATTGACAAATTACACGTTGTCAGGTTCATTTACCTCATCGCCTATACCTCATGGGTTTCCAACCCTGTACCCGTTCACAAAAAATAGGGCACTATCCGTGTTTGCACCAAATTCTGCGATCTCAATCACGCATGTCTTAAAGACAACTTTTCCATGCCTTTCATTGATCAAATTATTGACGACTGTGTCGGCCACGAGTCTCTATCCTTTATGGATGGATTCTCTAGTTATAAACAGATTCAAATTCACCCCGCCGATCAATATAAAACCACATTCACTACCCCTTGGGATACTTTTTCATATTGTGTCATGCCTTTTGGCTTAAAGAATGTCGGCGCAACTTTCCAGCGAGCTATGACATACATCTTTCATGATCTGGCTTATATCATCCTCGCCTACTTGGACGACCTCACAGCTCGATCCAAGAAACGTACCCAACATCTTGATGATTTACAAATCATCTTTCAACTGTGTCGTCAGTACAACATCCACTTGAATACTCTCAAGTGCGTGTTATGTGTCACTGCAGGGCACCTCCTTGGCTTTATTGTTTCCCAAAGCAGTATTACTATGGACCCCCTCAAAGTCCAAGCTATCACTGAAAATTCCACCCCCCCAGAATTTATGTCAACTACAAAGCCTAGAAGGCAAAGCTAACTTCCTACGATGCTTTGTCCTAGATTATGCCATACGCGCACATGGTTTCCTTCACTTACTACGTCATGACATTCCATTTCACTAGGATTACCATGCCCAAAATTCATTTGACGATCTTAAAACAACACTCTCAAACACACCTTTAATCAGTGCGCCTAACTACAATCATGACTATATCCTCTACGTATCAACATCAGCTGTATCAGTAGCAGGAGTCCTCGTCTAGCTAGGTGATGACAATTGTGAGCATGTCATTTATTGCGTTAGTAAAAACTGCTCAAGGCCACCCTTGAAGTATAAACACGAAGATAAACTTTCTCTTGCAGTCGTCCTCGTCGTCCATAAACTATGCCACTACAGTCTTCTTCGCACAACGAAGGTCATCACAGATTCCAACCCTATGCATGACTTTCTCAGTTGTTGGCAAGTTAACGAAAAATTTGCTCGATAGATTGTTATCCTTCAAGAGTACGACCTCGAGTTATCCACACCTAAAAGTAATAAGTCCCTCGTTCTCGCCGAACTTATCATGGCCCTCCCCTCTGACACCACCAGTACCCCTGTCAACACCGACTTTCCCGACGAACATCTCTTTTACATCACTTCGTATGATCCTTGGTACGACGACCTCCTCATCTACCTCCGAACTCAAAAGTTCAGTAACCACCTTTCACGATATGATCGTTGTCGTATTCGACATTAGGCCCCCCGTTACCTCTTCATCAGAGACATCCTATACCGACAGGGAGTCGACACCATTCTTCATCGATGCTTGACTATTGACGAGGCCGATAGAGTCTTAAACAAATGCCACAGCGGCACATGTGGGGGCCATCTGTCGGGCATATCCACTGCTCAGAATATTATTCGATCCGGTTACTTTTGGCCTACCCTATTTCCCGATTGTATTTACTCCATGAAATGATGTGAGAAATGTCATCTCTATGCCAATAAAGCAAGATCTCCCCCCACTCTTCTTCATCCCATCATCACTGCCGACCCTTTTTGTAAATGGGGCATCGACTTCATGACTTGTAATCCCCCCTCCATCAATGGTCACAAATACATTGTTGTCATCGTCGATTACTTCACCAAATGGGCAGAAGCTATGCCCACCTTCAACAACACCGCTGACACTGCAGTGCATTTTTTCTTTAACCACGCCATATCCCATTTTGGAGTACCACTCCAATTTGTTTCCGATCATGGGAAACACTTCGAGAATGAGATCTTCGTCAAACTCTCATCTTAGTTAGGATTCTCTCATGATTTTTCCTCACCATATTACCCTCAGTCTAACGGACAGGTCAAAGCAGTTAACAAAGTCCTCAAGACCATGTTGCAATGCACGGTTAATAAACATAAAACCAATTGGCATCATATGTTATTTTCTGCGCTATGAGCTTACGGTATGGCTATGAAAATAGCTACTGGTTTCACACCATTTCAGCTATTCCATGGGATCGACGTCACTCTTCCCATAAAGTGTTAAATTCGCACCGTATGCACCACAATTGAGCTATTACCCGACACTGCTCCAATGGAGCAATGCTTGCAGAACTTAGAGTCTCTGGATGAAGATCGTCGATCTTCATTACAGAACAACAAGGCAGCTAAAAAATGACACAAGGCATCCTTTGATCGACATGTCAACCTTCACTCATTTCACGAAGGCGACCTCGTCCTGGATTACGATATCGCTCATGATACCTTTGGCCATGGAAAATTTGAGTCACTCTGGCATAGCCCATACATTATCCAACATTGCCTCACCAAATGCGCATAGATCCTAGCCTCCCCCAAAGGCCTCTCTCTCAAAGAACCTGTCAACGGGTTGTATCTAAAGAAATTTTATGGTTAAACGTAGTCATTCTACTTTAGGTTATTTCTTTTATAGCATTTTTAATATTTTTTCCAGCCCTCACGTCTAAACTATCCTTTGCGCTATTGACAGATGTTTCCTCCACCAACCTACCACATCGGTTACACCGACGGTGCCAACCGTTGGACACAAAATCTCGCTTCGATCACTTGGGCTCTCTACACCCCCTCACATGAAATGCTCCATTCGAGAAGCATATGTTTGGGTTCAATGACCAACAACCAAGCTGAATACACCGCCATCATCGACCTCCTAGGAAATGCCCAACATCATCGTATTCATAACCTTAGCATCTTCCTTGACTCTCAACTAGTCGTACTGCAGCTCAACAATGTGTATCGCATCCGTGATCCTTGCCTCTTTCACAAATACCTACAGGTTAGACTTTTATCTCGACATTTTGATTCTATTACATTTACACATATTCCAAGACAATTGAATCAAATTACAGATAACCTAGCTAATATTGTGTTAGACTGGCATATATCACATCAAGATACCTCTACACATACATAAACATGTAACACAAACTGTCATCACATATATAGATTAGACATCATCAATACATTAACAAAATAAATGTAAACAACACATAGATCTCAAAACTTTATACTCATGTATATATCGGAAGGTCCACAATGCTATCCAAATGTTTACATACAAAAAATACAACTATATGCAGGCCAATGAAGCACCTCGGTACAAAATGAGCTCACCAGCCTATATACAAGAAATATATATACATCAAAAGAGCACCACTCATGGTGCCTCTAGAACACCACCGCCTTCTCCTCCCTCAGGCAGTGGCGGCCCACCACCTCCCGCCCCTCCCTCAGGTGGTGGTGGTCCACCCCCTACCGGTCCCTCCTGCCCTAGTAGCAGTCATCCAGTCATCATAGCACCAACCACTACTTCTCATTGTACTATGGCCCACCATGGCGGCGAAACCCCCACGCACTGCTCCAGGATACCCTCATCTTGTATGCGAGACCATATGCCCTCAGGCACATCCTGTAACACCGCCTCCAGATGACGGCGTATGTCCTCAAAATCCACTCCAGCTACCGCCAGAGGAGCGTGTCATGGCCCAGCACCAGGGTCATCAAACCGGCATCTCCTCACTACCCTCTCTGGCTCAGCTGGTCGCACCGTGGTGTCCTCACGCCAATGTCTCTCTCCCCGTGGCAGTCTCTCCGGCTCCTGACAAGCCTATTCTCTCTGCAACTCCACCTCGTGTCCACGAGGTGCCACATATGCACATACAAACACACAACAGATAGTATGAGCATCTATATCATATACATATGGCATGCTATATCAAAAAATCCAAAAACATACACATCAAGATCATCAACATACCTCGGCGGTCAAACACCTCCCTTGGAGGTAGCACCATTTCCAGATCATCCTGGAAGTCAACCTCGACATAGGGGTACCGTATTATCACCTGTGGCATCTACCGCCATACCTGCGTCACCTCTGTAGTGAAGAAGTGGCCACCCTTGCCACCACCATGGCAAAGAAACACGGTCGACCACCACCTCAACCACGACTCTCGTGCCCCAGGTGCACCCAACAGAATCATAAGGCGCAACATCGACACCCTCTCCAGAAACCAAGCCACCAGGATGGACCTGAAGGAAAAGTCTCCCATGTACGTTGACCTACAGTGGTCCAGCTGCCCCACCATCTTGGAGTGGAGTGTAAGCACCTAGGCAAAATGCTCGCCAGCTAACACCCTCTCCATCACCATCAACTGGCCTCCGCTGATCCGTTGCGTCACCAGTGAACCATACACTCTCACAATCATCGTTGCTATACAACAATGTGCTAGGGCATCCATCGCCCCAATGCTCACAACTGTGCCAGACATATAGTTTGGCCCCGAACAATACCTCCGGCCCACCATCGCGAGCGGCGTATCTCTAGGTAACACCGGCTCCGCCGGTAGGGTCATTCCCCGAAATGGGAGCCCAGTCAAAAAATACACATCCTCCACCGTAGTGAAGGGAATCTACTCTCTCCGCACTATGAAGAAGTGCAGGTCCGGACTCCACATCCGGATAAGAAACTGTAGGAGATACTCCTGCGCCCGTATCAAGGGGCACTCAAAGAACTTTAGCATCCCACATGCTACCAAAGTCACACATACACCTGGCTCCTCAATAGCAATGGTGTTTCGCAGATGGGACCAATCTCGCTCTCACCAACCAATAGGCATCGTGCACACAGCTCACCTGGACAACATCAAACCATCCTAATTTATCCACATGGATAATCCAAAAACATCAAAAAGACATTTTTTACACCCATCAACCTTGCCTCCACGGCACGATTTTTCAACCCACAGGCGCGCACACATGCGTGTTTGTACACTCCACAGGTGCGCACATATGCGCGCCTGTTCACTACACAGGCGTGCATGTGTGCACACCTGTTCACTACACAGGTGCGCTCTATGGCACGCCTGTTCACTATACAGGCACGCACATCTGCGCGCCTGTCCAATCGACAGGTGCATACATGTGCGCGCCAGTGCAACCGACAAACGCACACATGTGCACACCTGTTCAACCAACAGGCGCGCCCATAGTGCGCGCCCATTATTCCCTTTCCAATGATTGCATGCACGTCTATCCGGTGGACAGGTGAGCACGTGTGCGCGCCTATTACCGGATCGCCCGCGCATGTGGGGCCCACACCCCCTAACTACCTCTATACGACCCTCCGTACAAACCCTGACCAAAAATGAAACCCTAGTTCTATGCATGATGATGAGACTAATGACCTAACGCTCATGGATCCTCAATCAAATGCTTCATCCTCCCCAAATCTCACAATCTCCTCTGAATGCTTCTCGTCCAATCACTATAGCAGCAAGTACAAATGAGGTGGCAATGTGGGCCCTACAACTATATATAGGCCTTTTTTCCAAACTTCCACTCACCATTTTGGGAGCCCACGGTGTCCATTTCTCGACCCGTCTTCAGCCATGGGATCAACATCCCATCATCTAAATCACAACAGTCTCTGGGCCTCTTTTCATCATGAGCCCCCAAGACGCCATTTTTTTTTACACTGATCAGGTAAGCATACGCATGTTCACACTTATCAAATATATGCTCCTATATTCGATTATCTTTCGATATTGTACACGTCGGGTATTTGGTTTTCATGTGTGCAGGTACTTGGTCATCATACATCATCATACATCAACACATCCCCTTCAGGTATATACTCAACACTGTCATGTAGTCATTCCCTTTGTATCGCACTTACATTTCCATTCACACCCTCTAACATTTTCCTCTAGGATCCCTTTTCCCAGCTCTGCGGTACCCACACCTCCATTTTCATCTTCGGTACTGTCACCCAGTAGCATTCTTACCCACATGAGTTGTCCCATTCATAGCACCTTTTGGCACTTCTGACACTCATGCTGTTTTTTAAAAACCCTTTAGGGATGGGAGTCCCGATAGTCTTACATCATGTCACGAATTAACCACATACTCCTTCTCCTCATTTTTCTAGCTATCCCAATGGACTCTCAGATTATCTCTCCATGGTTATATGGTCGTGCTGCATCTCCACAGTAGCATGAACCCTCCATTTCATCCACAATCGATCTACCCATCTGCAAATATCCCTTCATTTCACCTACCTCATACAGAAACCCACCCATGGGGCCCCCACCCTTCATCAGTTCCCCGAGAAAATTATGCCCTATACGAGCCAACCATATCACACTGGGGCACCCGTTTCTATATTTGTACACTTCTCCCCAATTATTTGTTATTTATTGTACAAACGCCTTTATTTTCAGTCGTTACATTACCTTTTTGTCGTCATCTTTGGCGACCTACTTCCCTTTTTTTGGCCCATCGCAATCCATGTCACCCTTGGTTGGAGCACTACTTATCGTCCACCCTTACTGGCATCATCCATATCTTCAGAGCATCCCATAGGCCACTTACCTCTGCCCTCTGAATTTTTTCACCTTGTCCCGCCTTTGGCACAACTTATCCCCGGTCTTGTCGTCCCCCTGACACTCGACGTCGTTGAATGGTTGTAGCCACTTTTTATCTCACACATACTCCAACCAAGGGAAGTCTTGAGTCTTCCCACATCTTGAATTCATCCATGTACCTCATCCACTTCCTCACCTCACCTATTAGATTTCATGAAGCCATTTTCTTCTGGGAGTCGCGTCCCCATTTTTGTCGACATCAACACAGTTTTCCAAAAGGGCGATAGTATCTTGATTCTCATTATCTACTCAATGAGAGATCTCGGATGGCACAGGGTGAAACACCATTGCTCCCTGCTGTCATTGATCCCCATAACATTCGACATCAACACTTTCTCATGTTACAGTGGGTCTTACTTTGTGACTATTGCAGTTAGTTCTTTCATTTGCCGAAGACCTCTGGACTTGGTTGGGCTATCAATGCCCACCTAATCGGTGCTACTTATCACCGCAATCAATGCCTACTATTGAGAGTATTTTCATCCACATAAATGTATTCTAACTCTATCACAACCTCCCCCGAGGGCACTGCAGTTGTCTACACCAACACTTCATTCATCTTTTCTGGGGTTACATGACAAGAGCATGGGGCATGCCCACCTCGTTTGTACACAGTTTTCTGCTTTACACACCTCATAGAAGGTCAAGTCCTACTGGTTCCTTTTTCCCTCCAATGGATTGCTCTAGACAATCCCACTATTGCTCTCTCTTACAAAAACATTCTCAGTAGAAGAAACATTGATGGATTTCGGCTATACGTATGCTCCTAACCTCATCCATCAGGGGACATCTCTTATCACTAAAATTTCGTCCGCACATGCTTACAAGAATTGAGCATCATCAAACAATGATGAAGTCATCCATGGACCTAAATTAACACCAAGGCATTCATAAAAGGGTCAAAAACTATACAAAGTAGTGAAAAATTGAAAGGCGTTATGAAGACACTGGGCACGCGCGCACATGCGTGGAATAGGAACGCAGAAATCGCGCACATGCGCATGATGCGCGACTATTATCGCAAAAATCCACGCACCTGCGAAACAACGCATTTATGAGAGTGGTCGGCCTCCCACCCACTTATGGTTCAGCTCCCAAGCCGATTTAACCCTCAAATCTGGACTGGATTCGACTGGATGGCTGGTCAAAGATCTAGAAATGCCCTAATTAGCCTCTTTTCACACTACAAACCAGTTAAACAATAGTTCAAAGGAATGCTATAAAAAGGCCATGGATGCACCCCATTTTTCAAGGAATTCAAAGTAATGTTATGCTGCCATTATTCTCTTGAGGAATCCATCCTTTCCAAGAGTATATTTGCACCATTGCATTGGGCAATCCATCTCACCCCTTGAGTGGATTTGCAAAGAGTTCTTTCATCATTTTCCCTTTTTTTTTTTGTAAGAAGAGCTTGCTAGTGGGGGTCCAAGAGCCCTCCTTTGGAGGAAGAAGGGACTCATAGTCCCCTTTCTTCTTGGTGTATTACTTCACTAATAAATCAGCCTCATCATTGGTGACATGGGTCTTATGGTTCTTTTTGTTTCTATGTCCCTATGCTCATGAATTTAGTTGTTATTGCATTTCTTAGTTTAATTCTTAGTTGTTGTTTTATATTTCTTTCCTTAACTCTTTTCCTTATAGCTGCCTTGCTCAGCAGACCCAACTGATATTGCAAGCACCTCTATTTTTCTGAATAACGTGACGAAAGACGCGCAACAGATTGGTGACTCCACTAGGGAAAGGTATCAATTTCCTACCCCATTTGTGTTTTTCTTTCTCTTCTTTTAGTTTGTTTAACTTGCAGGTACACTAACCGGCCTATGTCGATCTGCCACTCAGCCAATTCCAAGTTGAATTGAGAGAAATCCATCTGGATTTTTCAATCTCAGTCGTGTGTCATATATGCGCGGGTTTTTAGGCCCACGGACATGAATCGTGTGCACATGCACCTAAATTACAACTTTGTTCTGCGCACGTGCGCTCGTTGACTTTTCTTTGTTCATGCACATGTGCTCTGTGTGCCTCTGTCTCCATTAAGACCCACGCATCTGTGCAAAATTTCACATAGTAAAGTTTTTGAGATGTGGGGAATGCCATTGACCTTCTTAAAAATGATTTCAAGCATGTTTTAAAGCTGCACCACACTTAGTCCCCTCATCATATAAAGGGGTTAGTCAAAAACACATAGGCACTTAGGAGGTTAAAATCAATTTCCCTTCTTTGCTTTCATTTTTTGCCACATGGATGGCTTGTTTTGACTCACAAGATAAGTTGGAAATCATTTTTAATCACATTTAACTTGCATTGGGACTAGAATTTTAATAACAATCGCTTAGTATGCTCTTCTCTCACGCCTCCAAGCGATGTTGAGAATCAAAAAAAGAGTGCGAAACAATTTCATCTCCCTTAAGAACATTAAAACCTTTAGGAGAGGACAACAACCCTTCTTGGGACTCCTCTTATTTTACTTTTTCAAACACATATTAATATTGTAACGGGCCCATACATGCCCACATGCTACAAAGATAGGATAGTGTTGAAATTTTATTTCTTAGATCAAATGACTAGGGAAGTTTAAAGGTTTTGTAACGGGCCCATACATGCCCACATGATCAATCTAGGATAGCTTCAAATATTTTCTTAGATTACATCACAACAGGGAGTTAAAAGGATAGTAATAGACCCACCTTTCTGTTATTAGATAAATCTGTGAGTGCAGACACAAACCGATCTCCCTAGATCCACCTGGATCTAGAACAAAACAGGATAGAATAATACACTTTCCCTAGATCTAGCCTATTGAATGAACTAAGAGATAAGGGTTATGGACATACCTTATGAACGCTTTCCTTAGATCTATGTTGTTCCAACCTTCGCTCCAATTCTCTCGTCCCGTCCAGATCACAACAGAACGAACCAATCAAAGTAAAGGCAGATTAATATATTCAATGACTAGTCTATACATATGATCAAGGAATTATGTAATAAAGTGACATCATCTTTATGGGAAAGGGACGTATTGTCGTATTGAATTAATTGAAAGTGAAACTTACAACCTTATCCTTGATGTAATAGGTCTCCTTTCGATGGCTCCCAGCTATGACACACACACTTGCTCATGCATGAAGAAAATCAACCACTTGTGATGACCTTGTTGTTGTCTCTTGCTGCTGTGGCATCAGTCCTCCATACATTCTTGCACTAATTATCTAATCAATCTCTAGCTAGCTTGCTGCTTGTTTGCTTAACCTTTTCCATGAGCAATCCCCTCAATATATAGGAGAAGATAGATTAGTTACTTGGATAGGGAATGATCCCAAGATATCTGGAATTCCAGCACCTGATTAACCATTCGAAAGCCAACTCACCCTTCTAGAAGATTCCCTTCTAGAAGATTTGAGATTCTTATCTTTTTCCCCTTTAAGAACATGTTCGCACCCTAACAATGAGTACAGTGTGAGAAGTTTGCACCCCAGCTTAAAGAAGCCTGCGAGAATAAGACCTTCTCGCAGGTGAATATATAAGTAGCCTGCGAACATCTTTCAAAAGTGCGAGTTCTGGAATAAGACAACTGTAACTTTTCTCAGGAAAGTGTTCTTAGTAAAGAGTTTGATTTTCTATCATCATAACATCATCATGAAAACCAAATTTGTGGATAACAGAATGCCCCCCAAAGTCTGAGAGTGGAACTAGTGACAGTCAATGGACTTTGTAAGATGCATGTGTGTGTCAGGAACCAGAAGCACATTTAATCAGAGACCTGCAAACATCCAAGCATCAGCAGAATATCATGTATATCAATTCCGAGGTAGGCATTCCCATACTCATATCATAGACTGATGTCATCATAAACCAAGTTCATGGCCACCAATCATACACTGTGGATCCATGCCATCACTATATAGCACAACCACCTGAATACACTGTGGATATGTGTGATGAATTTTCAGTCAAGACGACATAGCCACGAAACATACACAGTGGATCTATGTGTCGCAAATTATGCATACTCCATCGCAACCTAGATCAAAAAGACAATATCCAGGGTCTTCAACCTCATCGCCCAAAGTACGAATCTGACCATGTGATTACATGTGTCGAAGTCGAACATGGTAGAAACCACTTGATTACCGGTCATTGATGTAACCATTAACAAGTGTGAGGGAAATCACCATTGATGTCAATGAATCCCAAGGTACTATAGTACAATCCATTGACTGTGAATAAATTAGTTGATGTCGAACAATCGACGAAATCTCTTGATCATGGTTCAATGATGTAAACCCACTGTCGAAAGCGAGAAACTTGCCCATTGAGGCATGCAAGCTTCAAGGTACTAAATAATTTCTAAGTCTTGATTCTGGATAATGTGTTGAAGTCGACAGAACAAGACTCGTCACAGGAGGGCCTTGATGTATCCCACATCAGTGACACGAAATGAGTAAGAGAGTTTGAAAACGAAACAGAGTATATGACAATTGTACTTTGGACACAGGGAAGGCCGACACGGAGTGAAAGTATAACTGCAGATGGTCGACTCAATATAGGTTTGGACTGCTCTTGAACATATGGATGACACGACCAATGATTTGGCAGCACTGACTCAAAGACGACACATGGAAATACCTTGTTATTGAATCGAGTGAGAGACAAATGGATTTCCCAAACCGACTTCAAATGATGAATAGGGGGTGTCATGTTCAAGAGCGACACTTACTG
>JZKD02S1656680.1:458441-503805 GCA_000966675.3 Picea glauca
TGCTCATGCATGAAGAAAATCAACCACTTGTGATGACCTTGTTGTTGTCTCTTGTTGTTGTAGCATCAGTCCTCCATACAGTCTTGCACTAATTCTCTAATCAATCTCTAGCTAGATTGCTACTTGTTTGCTTAACCTTTTCCATGAGCAATCCCCTCAATATATAGGAGAAGATAGATTAGTTACTTGGATGGGGAATGATCCCAAGATATCTGGAATGCTAGCACCTGATTAACCATTCGAAAGCCAACTCACCCTTCTAGAAGATTCCCTTTTAGAATATTCAAGATTCTTATATTTTTCCCCTTTAAGAACATGTTCGCACCCTAACAATGAGTACAGTGCGAGAATTTCGCACCCCAGCTTAAAGCAGCCTGCAAGAATAAGACCTTCTCGCAGGTGAATATATAAGTAGCCTGCGAACATCTTTCAAAAGTGTGAGTTCTGGAAGAAGACAACTGTAAATTTTCTCAGGAAAGTGTTCTTAGTAAAGATTTTGATTTTCTATCATCATAACATCATCATGACAACCAAATTTGTGGATAACACTTTCCACATGGTATCTTCCTAGGGACTTTTGAATTACGCAAGGTTGTACCAAAGGCACTTAGTTAATTAGGTAATCAAACACTTGTAAGGACCAAGCGAAGTTCACATGAAGCAAGGTGACATCTAATTCACTAAAAATTGGCACACTTTCACTCACACACAAAATTCCCTTATCACTCACATAGCTTCTTCTTGAAACATGGAGGTCAAAGTAAGTTTCCTCCAAAGGGATTCCGAAAACACCCCACCCTTTTCTTGATGAAACTATCCACTCCCATTTTTTATCAACGAGGTTGGTTTGCACCCCCAACCTCCCAAAACAACTACATCTAAAATATTTCTAAAAAAATCACTAATTTTTCCTCCACAGAAGGTGCCAAAAGAAATTTTTTAGTCTAGGTAGGATTTCGGGGATAGGCATCCAAATAACTCCCCGTTATCTAGTTCTCACATTGTCAAAAGCATAGAAGTTGTCAAATAGGGAACTGAAAATCCTCCAATTCAAGTGTTCCTAATACCATAAGGTAGGGAGATACCATGAAAGGTTGAAGTCCGAGGTCCAGTTGTTTTGTGTGTCCCCCCTTGAGGCACCCACCTCTTGGACGGGATCCATCCTGTGAACCATTTCTTAGGCCGAAAATCTAAATGTCGCACTTTGACCAAGGTACCTAGTGACCAAATTCTAATACATCTACCCAGGTGGCAATTGTGGGCTGCAATTGCACCTTGATTGGATTTTGTGTGGATATTGCAAAATATTTCTAGCTCTTCGGGATATGCCCCCTTTACCCCTCATTATAACCAATTATTTCATCCTTCACTAGTTTCTCTTCCAGTGACTTCAGACCCCACTGTTGAGTACTATTGGAAGATCCAGTGTTATTCGAGAGGAAGGACATTACATCTTCTAGGACACACGCATTTGTTTTCTTTTGATTCCCCACGCAGACAAAACCCACTTACCCACATATCTATGCTTATTTTTCAAAACACATTTTATGTGTGATGCACATCTGATTACAATTTGATTTGAATATATATATCGTGTAAACATTCAACTCAAAGGCTCTTGTTTCTATATTACTCTCACCACTCTTTGCACACATTCACGCAGCTAGTCGGACATCATAGGGGACCCACAGCACCCCCGTCGTTCACGACGCTTTCTAAACCTCCCTCTTATCTTAGGGGGAGTGTATGGTCTTGCCCACTCATCGAAACCTCCTTCACACACTCTTGTGAGTGTTATTGTTTTAGGATCATCTTTGCTTGGTTCTACATTACTTGGGTCCACTTCCCAAGGTCATTCGTTCACTCACTCTCCTTTACACGGAAGCGGGGGACCAACCTCCTCTCAAGGAGGAAGCACCAACCCACCTAGCCCCCCTCAAGGGTAAGGTTCACAACACACTCACAGACGCCATATTTGGCCTCTCTCAACATACCGGATCTCAACAAACTCACCAATGATCCTATATTGCATGATCCCACATGGCCTGCAATGCCCACCAAACTACCTTCAGACATACCAAAGTTCGAAGGAAAGGAAGGTGATGACCCTGCCAACCATGTCATGACCTTTCACTTATGGTGATCCTCCAATAGCATTATGGATGATTCCATCAGACTACGATTATTCCAATGCACACTCACTGGCCCCTCAGCCAAATGGTATGTAGAAGAAAAATCAGGGTCCCACGCAACTTTTGAGTCATTTTCCAAAGCATTCTTGACCTTCTTCCAATTACCCATCCACCGTGACAATGGTCTAGAACTACTTTATAATTTCAAACAAATCTCAGCCACACATATCACTGACCACATTCACGAGTGGCGTAGGCGACATAGTTTGTGCAAAGCAGAAACCACCAAACAACAGTGTCACAACTGGTTTCTTAGATCACTTGTCTCTCTCCTCGGTAAGGATGCAACTTCCACCTTCCCTCAATCTGAAGAGGAATCCATCAGCAAGGCCCAACAATATGACCTCATCTATGCACAGTCAGGGTATTTATACACTATACTTCCTGATCTTCCAAAACTTGTGCCATTTGGCCAAGACAAACCTGGGATGTCTCACTCAGCCGACATACTGATTGGTACCACCACTCACCACGGTCCACAACCCCAACCACCACTGATGTATGGAACACCTCAATACCCATCGGCATATGGGGGCACTTCTTATTACCCACCACCTTCTTATCAACAACCATACCCTGTTGTGATAACTTCACCCATTAGTGGACCACCGTCGGCACCCCCCATACATACACCTATTCAAATGAACTCTAGTACCCCCTCTACTTCATCTTATATCACTAGTGAAAGAACTACGCCTTCCTATGTACCTTATGGATCATTAACACCACAGAATCCGTACTTCCCATTTCTTGGCCCCCCACAACCCATGCCCTCCCCCCCATCCTCATGCGGGGGTAAATTTTGTTCAACCCTCTGTCGTTCAACAATACCAAAATTTTGAATAGCTAAATACGACCAAGTCCAAGCTATCACCGAAATTCCACCCCCCCGGAATTTATGTCAACTGCAAAGCCTACAAGGCAAAGCTAACTTCCTATGACGCTTTGTCCTAGATTATGCCATACGCACACACGATTTCCTTCACTTACTACGTCATGACATCCCATTTCCCTGGGATGACCATGCCCAAAATTCATTTGAGGATCTTAAAACAACACTCTCAAATTCACCTTTAATTAGTGCGCCTGACTACAATCGCGACTATATCCTCTACGTATCAGCATCGGCTGTATCAGTGGCAGGAGTCCTCATCCAGCTAGGTGATGACAATCATGAGCATGTCATTTATTATGTTAGTAAAAACCTCTCAGGGCCACCCTTGAAGTATAAACACGAAGAGAAACTTGCTCTTGCAGTCGTCCTCACCATCCAGAAACTACACCACTACATTCTGCTTTTCATAACAAAGGTCATCGCATATTCCAACCCTATACAGTACTTGCTCAGTTGTCGGCAAGTTAATGACAAATTTGCTCGATGGATCGTTATCCTTCAATAGTATGACCTCGAGTTCTCCACACCTAAAAGTAAGAAGGCCCTCATTCTCACCAAACTTGTCATGGTCCTCCCCTCTGACACCACCAGTACCCCCGTCAACACCAACTTCCCGACGAACATCTCTTTTACATCACTTCGGATGATCCTTGGTACAACAGCCTCCTCTTCTACCTCCGAACTCAAAAGTTTGGTAACCACCTTTCATGAGATGATCGTCATCGTATTATACATCAGGACCCCCGCTACCTCCTCATCAGAGACATCCATTCTTCATCGATGCTTTACTATTGATGAGGCTGATAGAGTCTTAAACAACTACCAAAGTGGCGCATGTGGGGGCCATCTATCGGGCATATCCACTGCTCATAAGATTATCTGAGCTGGTTACTTTTGGCCTACCTTATTTCATGATTTCATTATGTCGTGAAATTATGTGAGCAATGTCATCTCTATGCCAATAAATCCCAAGCTCCCCCCACTCTTCTTCATCCCGACATCACTACTGACCCTTTTTGTAAATGGGGCATCGTCTTCATGACTTGTAATCCCCCCTCCAGTAATGGTCACAAATACATTGTTGTCGCTGTCGATTACTTCACCAAATGGGCAGAAGCTATGCCCACCTTCAACAACATCGTTGACACTGCAGCGCATGTTTTCTTTAACCATGTCATATCCCATTTTGGAGTACCACCCCAACTCATTTCCGATCATGGGAAACACTTCAAGAATGAGATCTTCGTCGAACTCTCATCTCGGTTAGGATTCTCTCACGAGTTTGCCTCGCGATATTACCCTCATTCTATGAGACAGGTCAAAGCAGTTAACAAAGTCCTCAAGACCATGTTACAGCGCACGGTTAATAAACATAAAACCAATTGGCATCATATGTTATTTTCTGTGCTATGGGCTTACCGCATGGCTGTGAAAACAACTACTGGTTTCACACCATTTCATCTAGTCCATGGGGTCGAGGCAACTCTTCCCATCGAGTGTGAAATTCCCACCTTACGCACCGCAATTGAGCTATTACCCGACACTGCTCCAATGGAGCAGCGCTTGCTGAACTTAGAGTCTCTAGATGAAGATCGTCGATCTTCATTACAAAACAACGAGGTAGATAAAAAATGATCCAAAGCTTCCTTTGATAGACATGTCAACCTTCGCTCATTTCGTGAAGGCGACCTCATCCTGGCTTATGATATCGCTCATGATACCTTTGGCCATGGAAAATGCGAGTCACTCTGGCATGGCCCATACATTATCCAACATTCCCTCACCAAAGGCGCATACATCCTTGCCTCCCCCGAAGTCCTCTCTCTCAAAGAACCTGTCAATGGGTTGTATCTAAAGAAATTTTACGCTTAAACGTAGTCATTCTACTTTAGGTTATTTCTTTTATAGAATTTTTAATCTTTTTTCCATCCCTCACGTCTAAACTATCCTTTGTGCTATTGGAGGATGCTTCCTCCGCCAGCCTACCACATCAGTTACGCTAATGATGCCAACCATTGGACACAAAATCTCGCTTCAACCGCTTGTTCTCTCTACACCCCCTCACATGAAATGCTCCATTCGAGCGGCATATGTTTGGGTTCAACGACCAACAACCAAGCCAAATACACCGTCGTCATCGACCTCCTGGCTGACGCCCAGCATCATCGTATTCGTCACCTTAGCGTCTTCCTCGACTCTCAACTAGTTGTACTCCATCTCAACAATGTGTACTGTGTCTGTGATCCTTTCTTCTTTTGCAAATACCTGCAGGTTAGACTTTTATCTTGACATTTTGATTCTATTACATTTACACATATTCCAAGACAGTTGAAAAAAATTATGGATAACCTAGCGAATATTGTGTTAGACTGGCATATATCACATCAAGCTACCTCTACACATACATAAACATATAACACAAACTATCATCACATATATAGATTAGACATCATCAATACATTAACAAAACAAATGTAAACACCACATAGATCTCAAAACTGTATACTCATGTATATATCGGAAGGTCCACAATGCCATCCAAATGTTTACATACAAAAAATACAACTATCCGCAGGCCAATGAAGCACCTCGGTACAAAATGGGCTCACCAACCTATATACAAGAAATATATATACATCAAAAGAGCACCACTCATGGCGCCACTAGAACACCATCGCCTTCTCCTCCCTCAGGCGGTGGTGTCCCACCACCTACCGCCCCTCCCTCAGGCGGTGGTGGTACACTCCCTACCGGTCCCTCCTGCCCCGGTGGCATTTGTCCAGAAATCGTAGCACCAGCCACTGTTGCTCGTCATACTATGGCCCGCCATGGTGGCAGAACCCCCACGCACTATTCCAGGATACCCTCATCCTAGATGTGAAACCATATGCCCTCAGGAACATCCTGTAACACCACCTCTAGACGATGGCGTATGTCCTCAAGATCCACTATGGCCACCACCGGAGGAGCATGTGATGGCCCAGCACCAAGGTCATCAAACTGATGTCTCCTCGCTGCCCTCTCTGGCTCAGTTGGTCGCACCACAACATCCTCATGCTGACGTCTCTCTCACCGTGGCAGTCTCTCCGATTCCTGATGAGACAATTCTCTATGCAACTCCACCTCATGCCCGCGAGGTGCCACATATGCACATACAAACACACAACAGATAGTATCAGCATCTATATCATAGACATATGGCATGTTATCTCAAAAAATCCAAAAACATACACATCAACATCATCAACATACCTCGGCGGTCAAACACCTCCCCTGGAGGTAGCACCATGTCCGGATCATCCCAGAAGTCAACCCCCTCATAGGGGTACTGTAATATCACCTGCAACATCTATCGCCATACCTGCATCGCCTTTGCAGTGAATAAGTGGCCACCCTCGCCACCACCATGGTGAAGCAACATGGTCAACCACTACCTTAGCCATGGCTCTAGCACCCCAGTCGCACCCAGTAGAATCCTAGGATGCAACATCGACACCCTCTCCATAAACCAGGCCACCAGGATGGACCTGAAGGAAAACTCTCCCGTGTCCCTAGACCGACAGTGGTCCAGCTGCCTCACTATCCTGGAGTGCAATGTAATCCCCCAGGATAAATTCTCGCCAACCAACACCCTCTCCATCACCATCAACTGGCCACCACTGATCTGCTGCATCACCGGTGAACCATACACTCTCACAATCATCCCTGCTATACAACGATGTGCTAGGGCATCCATCACCCTAATGCTCACAATTGTGCTGGACATATAGTTCAGCCTCGAGCAATACCTCCGGCCCACCATCGCGAGCGGCATATCTCTAAGTAACACTGGCTCCGCCGGTAGGGGTGTTCCTTGAAATGGGAGCCCAGTCAAAAAATACACATCCTCCACCACAGTGAAGGGAATCTGCTCTCCCCACACTATGAAGCAATGTAGGTCCAGACTCCACATTTGGATAAGAAACTGCAGGAGATACTCATGTGCCCATATCAAGGGGCACTCAAAGAACTTCAGCAGCCCACAGGATACCAAAGTCACACATACACCTGGCTCCTCAATAGCCACGGTGTCTCACAGTTGGGACCAATATCTCTCTCGCCAAACAATAGGAATCGTGCACATAGCTCACCTGCACAACATCAAACCATCCTAAGTCAGCCACATGGACAATCCAAAAACATCAAAAAGACACGTTTTACACCCATCAACCTTGCCTCCACGACGCGGTTTTTCAACCCACAGGTGTGCACACAGGCACGCATGTACACTCCACAGGCGTGCACATATGCGCACCTGTTCACTACACAGGCGCGCAAGTGTGCACACCTATTCACTACACAGGTGTGCTCTCAGGTGTGCATGTTCACTATATAGGCGCACACATGTTCATGCCTGTCCAACCGATAGGTGTGCACATGTGCGCGTCTACTCAACCAACAGGCACGCCCATAGTGCGTGCCCATTATTCTCTTTCCAGCACTCACATGCACATCTATCCGGTGGACAGGCGTGCACATGTGTGCGCCTATTACTGGATTGCCCGCGCATGTGGGGCCCACACCCCCTAACTACCCCTGTATGACCCTCCGTACAAACCCTGCCCAAAAATGAAACCCTAGTTCTATGCAGGATGATTAGACCACTAACCTGACACTCGCGGATCCTCAATCAGATGTGGGCCCTACAACTATATATAGGCATTTTTTCCAAACTTCCACTCACCATTCCGGGAGCCCACGGTGTCCATTTCTCGATCCTTATTCAGCCACGAGATCAACATCCCGTCATCTATATCCCTGGGCCTCTTTTCATCCTGAGCCCCCGGGACACCACTTTGTTTTACACTGATCAAGTATGCATATGCATGTTACACTTATCAAACACATTCTCCTATATTCGATTATCTTCCGATATTGTTCACGTCGGGTATTTGGTTTTCATGTGTGCAGGTACTTGGTCATCATACATCGACACAACCCCTTCAGGTATATACTCAGCACTAGCATATAGTCATTCCCTCTATATCGCACTTACATTTCCAGTCACACCCTTTGACATTTGCCTCTAGGATCCCTTTTCCCATCTCTGCGGTACCCACACCTCCATTTGCATCTTCGGTACTGTCACTCGGTAGCATTCTTACCCACATGAGTTGTCCCATTCATAACACCTTTTGGCACTTCTGACACTCATGTTGTTTTTTCAAAACCCTTTAGGGATGGGAGTCTCTATAGTCTTACATCATGTCACGAATTAACCACATACTCCTTCTCCTCATTTTGCTAGCTATCCCAGCAGACTCCCAAATTATCTCTCCATGGTTCTATGGTCAGGCTGCATCTCTGTAGTAGCATGAACCCTCCATTTCATCCACAATCTGTCTACCCATCTGCAAATATCCCTTCATTTCACCTACCTCATACAGAAACCCACCCATGGGCCCCCCACCCTTCATCAGTTTCCCGAGAAAAGTATGCCCTATACGGGCCAACCATATCACACTAGGGCACTCGTTTCTATATTTGTACACCTCTCCCCAATTATTTGTTATTTATTGTACAAACGCCTTTATTTTCAGTCGTTACATTACCTTTTTGTCGTAACCTTTGGAGACCTACTTACCTTTTTATGGCCCACCGCAACCCATGTCACCCTTGGTTGGAGCACTACTTATCATCCACCCTTACCGACATCGTCCATATCTTTAGAATATCCCACAAGACACTTACCTCTGCCCTCTGAATTTGTTCACCTTGTCTCGCCTCTGGCACAACTTATCCCTGGTCTTGTTGTCCCCCTGACACTCGACCTCGTTGAATGGTTGTGGCCACTTTTTATCTCACACATACTCCAACCAAGGGTAGTCTTGAGTCTTCCCACATATTGACTTCATCCATGTACCTCCTCCACTTACTCACCACACCTAGTAGATTTCACATAGCCATTTTCTTTTGGGATTAGCATCCCCCTTTTTGTCAACATCAACACAGTTTTCCAGAAGGGCGACAGTATCTTGATTCTCATTATCCACTCAATGAGAGATCTCGGACGACACAGGGTGAAACACCATTGCTCCCTGCTGTCGTTGACCCCCATAATATTCGACGTCAACACTTTCTCATGTTACGGTGGGTATTACTTTGCGACTATTGCAGTTAGTTCTTTCATTTGCCAAATACCTCTGGACTTGGCTGGGCTATCAATGCCCACCTAATCGGTGCTACTTATCACCGCAATCACTCCCTACTATTCAGAGTATGTTCATCTGCATAATTGTCTTCTACCTCTATCACAACCTACCCCGAGGGAACTATAGTTTTCTACACCAACACTTCATTCATCTTTTCTGGGGTTACATGACACAAGCATTGGGCATGCTCGCCTCATTTGTACACAGTTTTCTTCTTTACACGCATCATAGAAGGTTGGGTCCTACTGGTTCCTTTTTCCCTCCAACGGATCGCTCTGTATGATCCCACTATTACTCTCTCTTACAACAACATTCTTAGTAGAATAAACATTGATGGATTTCGGCTATACATATGCTCCTAACCTCATCCATCAGGGGGCATCTATTATCACTGAAATTTCATCCACACATGGTTACAAGAACTCAACATTGTCAAACCATGATGAAGTCATCCATGGACCTGAATTAACACCAAGGCATTCATAAAACGGTCAAAAGCTATACAAAGTAGTGAAAAATTAAAAGGCTCTATGAAGACACTAGGCACGCGTGCACATGGGCGGAACAGGAACGCAAAAATCGCGCACATGTGCATGATGCGCGATTGTTATCGCAAAAATCCACGCACCTGTGAAACGATGCATTTATGAGAGTGGTCAGCCTCCCACCCACTTATGGTTCAACTCCCAAGCCGATTTGACCCTCAAATATGGACTAGATTCCACTGCATGGCTGGTCAAAGACCTAGAAATGCCCTAATTAGCCTCTTTTCACACTACAAACTAGCTAAACAATAGCTCAAAGGAATGCTATAAAAAGGCCATGGATGCACCTCATTTTTCAAGGAATTCAAAGTAATGTTATGCTTCCATCATTCTCTTGAGGAATCTATCCTTTCCAAGAGTATATTTTCACCATTACATTGGGTAATCCATCTCACCCCTTGAGTGGATTTGCAAAGAGTTTTTTCATCATTTTCCCTTTTTCTTTGTTGTAAGAAGAGCTTGCTAGTGGGGGTCCAAGAGCCCTCCCTTGGAGGAAGAAGGGTCTCATAGTCCCCTCTATTCTTGGTGTATTACTTCACTAATAGATCAACCTCATCATTGGTGACATGGGTCTTATGGTTCTTTTTGTTTCTATGTCCCTATGCTCATGAATTTAGTTGTTATTGCATTTCTTAGTTTAATTCTTAGTTGTTGTTTTCTATTTCTTTCCCTAACTCTTTTCCTTACAGTTGTCCTGCTCAGCAGACCCAACTGAGCTTGCAAGCACCTCTATTTTGCTCACTAAGGTGATGAAAGAGGCGAAACAGATTGGCGACTCCACTGGGAAAGGTATCAATTTCCTACCCCATTTGGGTTTTTCTTTCTCTTGTTTTAGTTTGTTTAACTTGCAGGTACACTAACCGGCCTAAGCCGACCTGCCACTCAACCAATTCAAAGTTGAATTGAGAGAAATCCATCCGGATTTTTCATTCTTGGTCGTGTGTCATATATGTGTGGGTTTTTAGGCCCACAGACGTGCATCATGCACACAAGTGCCTAAATTACAACTCTGTTTTGCGCACGTGCGCTCGTTGACTTTTCTCTGCTCGCGCACATGCACTTTGTGCGCCTCTGTCTCCACTGAGACCCGTGCATCTGTGAAAAAATTCACATAGTAAAGTTGTTGAGATGTGGGGAAGGCCATTGACCTTCTTAAAAATTATTTCAAGCATGTTTTAAAGCTGCACCACACTTAGTCCCCTCATCATATAAAGGGGTTAGTCAAAAACACATAGGCACTTAGGAGGTTAAAATCAATTTCCCTTCTTTGCTTTCATTTTTTTCCACATGGATGGCTTGTTTTGACTCACAAGATAAGTTGGAAATCATTTTTAATCACATTTAATTTGCATTGGGACTAGAATTTGAATAACAATCGCTTAGTATTCTCTTCTCTCGCACCTCCAAACGATATTGAGAATAAGAAAAAGATCGTGAAATGATTTCATCTCCCTTAAGAACATTAAAACCTTTAGGAGAGGACTCCTCTTAGGACTCCTCTTGGAACTCCTCTAGGGACTCCTCTTAGTTTACTTTTTCAAACACATCTTAATATTGTAACGGGCCCATACATGCCCACATGCTCCAAAGATAGGATAGTGTTGAAATTTGCTTTCTTAGATCAGATCACTAAGGAAGTTTAAAGGTTTTGTAACGGGCCCATACATGCCCACATGATCAATCTAGGATAGTTTCAAATATTTTCTTAGATTACATCACAATAGGGAGTTAAAAGGATAGTAACGAACCCACCTATCCACATGCTAGCTTCCTAGGGACTTTTGAATTACGCAAGGTTGTACCAAAGGCACTTAGTTAATTAGGTAATCAAACACTTGTAAGGACCAAGCAAAGTCCACATGCAGCAAGGTGACATCTAATTCACTAAAAATTGGCACACTTTCACTCACACACAAAAGTCACTTATCACTCACATATCTTCTTCTTGAAACGCGGAGGTCAAAGTAAGTTTCCTCCAAAGGGATTCCGAAAACACCCCACCCTTTTCTTAACGAAACTATCCACTCCCATTTTTTATCAATGAGGTTGGTTTGCACCCCCAACCTCCCAAAACAACTACATCTAAAATCTTTCTAAAAAACTCACTAAGTTTTCCTCCACAGGAGGTGCCAAAAGAATTTTTTTTGTATAGGTAGGATTTCGGGGATAGGCATCCAAATAACTCCCCGTTATCTAGTTCGCACATTGTCAAAACCATAGAAGTTGTCAAATAGGGAACTGAAAATCCTCCAATGCAAGTGTTCCTAATACCATAAGGTAGGGAGATACCCATGAAGGGTTGAAGGCCAAGGTCCGGTTGTTCTGTGCGTCCCCACTTGAGGCACCCACCACTTTGACGGGATCCAGCCTGTGACCCATTTCTTAGACCAAAAATCTAGATGTCGCACTTTGACCAAGGTACCTAGTGACCAAATTCTAGGACATCTACCCAGGTGGCAATTTTGGGCTGCAATTGCACCTTGATTGGATTTTGTGTGGCTATTGGGAAATATTGCTAGCTTTTTCGGGATATGCCCCCTTTACCCCTCATTATAACCAATTATTTCATCCTTCACTAGTTTCTCTTCCAGTGACTTCAGACCCCACTATTGAGTACTATTGGAAGGTCCAGTGCTATTCGAGAGGAAGGACGTTACGTCTTCTAGGACACGAGCATTTGTTTTCTTTTGATTCCCCATGCGAACAAAACCCACTTACCGACATATCTATGCTTCTTTTTCAAAACACATTTTATTTATGATGCACATCTGATTACAGTTTGATTTGGATATATATATCGTGTAAACATTCAACGCAAAGGCTCTTGTTTCTATATTACTCTCACCACTCTTTGCACACATTCACGCAGCTTGTCGGACATCATAGGGGACCCACAACACCCCCGTCGTTCATGATGCTTGCTAAAACTCCCTCTTATATTAGGGGGAGTGTTTGGTCTTGCCCACTCATCAACACCTCCTTCACACACTCCTGTGAGTGCTACTATTTTAGGATCAACCTTGCTTGGTTCTACATTACTTGGGTCAACTTCCCAAGGTAATCCGTTCACTCATTCTCCTTTACACGGAAGCGGGGGACCAACCTCCTCTCAAGGAGGAAGCACCAACCCACCTAGGCCCCCTCAAGGGTCAGGTTCACAACATACTCACACCATGGCCGAAGATAATCCTCTTCCCCCACTACAGATTCCATATTTTCCCTCTCTCAACATACTGAATCTCAACAAACTCACCAATAATCCTATATTGCATGATCCCACATGGCCTGCAATGCCCACCAAACTACCTTCAGACATACCAAAGGTCGAAGGAAAGGTAGGCAATGACCCTACCAACCATGTCATGACCTTTCACCTATGGTGCTCCTCCAATAGCATTATGGATGATTCCATTAGATTGCGATTATTCCAACGCACACTCACTGGCCCCTCGGCCAAATGGTATGTAGAAGAAAAATCAGGGTCCCACGCAACTTTTGAGTCATTGGCCAAAGCATTATTGACCTTCTTCCAATTACCCATCCTCCATGACAATGGTCTAGAACTACTTTATAATTTCAAACAAACCTCAGCCACACATTTCGCTGACCACATTCACGAGTGGCATAGGTGACATAGTTTGTGCAAAGAAGAAACCACCAAACAAAAATGTCTCGACTGGTTTCTTAGATCACTGGTCTCTCTCCTCAATAAGGATGTAGCTTCCACCTTCCCTCAATCTAAAGAGGAAGCCATCAGCAAGGCCCAATAGTATGACCTCATCTATGCACAGTTAGGGTATTTATACACTATACTTCCTGATCTTCCAAAACCTGTTCCATTTGGCCAAGACAAACCTGGGATGTCTCACTCAGCAGATGGACTGATTGGTACCACCACTCACCATAGTCCACAACTCCAACCACCATAGATGTATTGAACACCTCAATACCCGCCGGCATACAGGGGAACTTCTTATTACCCCCCACCCTCTTATCAACAACCATACCCTATTGTGATAACTCCACCCATCATTGGACCACCGCTGGCACCCCCGATACATCCACCTATTCAAACGAAATCTAGTACCCCTTCTACTTCAGCTTATAGTACTAGCAAAAGAACTACACCTTCCTATGTACCTTATGGATCATTACCACCACAAAATTTGTACTTCCCATTTCCTGGCCCCCCACAACCCATGCCCCCCCCCCCATCCTCATGCGGGGGTAAATTTTGTTCAACCCTCTGCCATTCAGCAATAACAAAATTTTGAACAGCTAAATACGGCCAATTCCACCCATCCATCGAACAATGATAAGAACAAAGGATGTACCAAGAATAAAAACAACCCAGGTCCAAGCGGGAATCAACCCCCATAGCACCAATCCACTGGGGGAAACAAGAACCAGGGGCATCAAAACCCCCAGCGGGGCAATAATAATAAGCACCAAGTGAGAAATAACAATAATGTTAAAACCAACTTCCCTTGTTCCCTTTATGGTGAGTTTGACCATTACACTCATCATTTCCCTCAAATCGTTGATTTCAAACGGTTGAAAGACTTTGGTAGTCTTCCCCATTCTCCAGCACCGCCTGCCCCCCAGCAAGCACCACAACAATACGTGCAAAAACCCCCTCCTGTCGTGTTGCAGAATCCTATTCCACATCAAGGTGTGATAAACACCCAATAGGACACACAACATCCTCCACCTCAGGTGGGACAATACCTCAACCCCAACAATCCAACAGATCGCACAATTATCCTCACTAGTGAGGAAGAAATCCTTCTGCAAACACGTAATCGTCCGTATCATGCACCCGCTGAATCTATTCCTATCCCTCCAGAGATAAACCCTACACCGACGGGATCCCCATTAGTGATTCCTCACCCTTCCGACGAACCACTGATTCGCATCCCTCGCATCCCATTACGCAGGAATGTCCACAACCCACAGGCTAGGGAAGCTCATAACTATAGTTTGGTAGATGACTTAGCACAATCCCTGGCTGCCATGTCAATTTTGGAGGTCCTCCAGACTTGTCCTACTCAGCAGAAATCATTACTGTCCACCTTGGGGACAGTCGACCCCGCAGATACCCGACTCATTACCTTTGATCTTGACAGTGGAGAACCTCGCCTTCCCACCTTGATCGCTTTTCAAATACCAGTAAAAATACGTAACATCACAGTTCATTGGTGTATCATCGATGAAGGTGCATCTACATGCATTATGTCCAAAACGGTATGGCAGAAGCTTGGTTCCCCCAAACTCATACCGTCCGCCATCACCTTACGATCTTATGATGGATGACCATCATCTCCGGAAGGGCTCTTCCAAAATGTCCCCGTTGAACTTGGGGGCAAGAATATTCTCATTGACATCGAAGTTATCGACACCCCACTCTATTATAATATCTTGTTTGTTCATAGCTACATGTACGCTATGAAGGTAGTAGCATCTTCCGTCTTTCGGACAATGATGTTCCCTCACAATGGGAAGATCATTACCATTGACCAAGTCTCACATTACGAGCCTAATCCATCTGCCAACATCAATAACATTCTTCCTCTCATTCACACAAGACACGATGCATATCCACTCGTTGAGATGGGTCCTGAGATTTTTAAAGATCCATCATTATTAGGAACTTACCATGGAGCACCACCACTCCTCCATCCTTCCAATCAAGTATGCGTCATATCATCTAATGGAACTCACACAGAGGATACCCTTCCTCCTACAGAGGCTTCTATCATATCTGACGTCCCACTCGTCACCGAACCCCCCCTCAAGAACCTCCTGCACACGCATCGGCCCCACTAGTCCACGATTCCACCTCTCCCCAAGGCCATATTCTAGTTTGAGAGATAGTTCCCCAAGCCATCACCCAAATTCTCTTCTTTTACCCTCCACCAGGCATCGAAGCTTTTCAGGTAGCCGCAACACTCACCCTACCTAATATGGTGTTAGCAATCCCAGTTTGGTATTTACACCCACCATAGATAGTCCCTCGATCATCCCTCCCGCCCCAAAAAGAAGGAATCCCCATGATGATTCCCATCCTTACTCCCACCACGACCCCACTCACTAACCCCCCTGCCACAGCTGGGGGCAGGAGAAAGAAAAAGGAGAACATAGCTCCACTTCCTCCATGCATCCAACCTCCTTGTGCACTATGTGAGAAAGAGGGACACCAAACCAACAACTGTCCATCTCTACCCAAGTTACAAAATTTAATCCCACTCAATCTCACTCCCCCAACACTCGCCACTACGGCCAGTCCTACCACTCCCACCCCCCATTCCAGTAATAAAGGGTTGCGGACCAAATTCATTTGTGCTATATGTTCATAATATGGCCATTATACCCACCATTGTCCAGCACTGCCACGCTTTAGGTAGACATTAGCCGCAATGCGCCAGAGCTTCCAGAGCAACCTTAGCCCTGCTACATCCTCCTCCACCAACATCACTGACATCCGATATGTCACCACTTCAGTCAATGAACGTATGAGACACCCTTGCTCTCTTTGTGACTCATTAGCTCATTTTACATACCAGTGTCCTACGATCCTTGAATACAAGCAATGCCAATTGACCCTGCTTCAACACCCCGCAGAGTCAATAATTGACATTACCTCGTCACTAGTGGATCTTCACGTCATTTCTCCCGAACCTGAGGCCCTTCCAACGCCTCCATGGTTCTTAGATGACTTATCTGAGGATTCACCGCCCAACCCCCCCAACTCTCCTACCCATTCCCCTACGGACATTTTACACCCAACTACCACGGGTACCCCTCAGTACTTCAATATATGGTTTATGTCTAGTTAACCCTCACCATCTCCTAACATTGTTCCCCCTGCCTCTTCCACACCAGGGGGCAACCACCCGACCACCATCACCGATATCACTCCTCATGACCCCTTGTATTCCCATCACTTCCAATACGACGAAGAAATACTCAAAGAGTTAAACCACCCAGACCTCCCCTGGGATGCGCTACACCACCGCGCACTTTTCTCTCCACAGGAAGCCTCCATGCCTCCTAGCCAAAAACCCATTTATGCAGTCGAAACCAAGGATTTTATCCCATCCGGACCTATCGACTGGTTCAAAAACCCCATTCCTGCCCCTGATGATTTTGAAGAAGGTAACATGGCCAACATTTCCCCAACCATTAAAATCGACATTTCCATTAAAAATTGCATCGTCAAGGAAATCACCATTGGAGCTTCTTGCACTCCTCAGGAAATCACCACCTATAAAGCCCTCTTCCAGGAATATAGGGATATTTTTTCCTAGTCATACATGCAAATGCCTAGCCTCAATCCCTCCATCGTCTAACATCACATCGACACTTGGCCCGACATTACACCAGTTCATCAAAAACAACGACCACTACACCCATCCAAAGTTGCAGCCATCAAATATGAAATTGACAAATTACGCATTGCTGGGTTCATTTACCCCATCGCCTATACCTCATGTGTTTCCAACCCAGTACCCATTAACAAAAAATAGGGCACTATCCGCATTTGCACCGACTTCTGTGATCTCAATCAAGCATGTCCTAAAGACAACTTTCCCATGCCTTTCATCGATCAAATTATCGATGACTACGTCGGCCACTAGGCTCTATCCTTTATGGACAGATTCTCTGGTTATAATCAAATTCAAATTCACCCCGCTGATCAATATAAAACCACATTCACTACCCCTTGGGGTACTTTTTCATATCATGTCATGCCTTTTGGCTTAAAGAATGTTAGCACAACTTTCCAGCGGGCTATGACATACATCTTTCATGATCTGGCTCATATCATCCTCGCCTACTTGGATGACCTCACAGCTCAATCCAAGAAATGCACCCAACATCTTGATGATTTACGAATCATCTTTCAATGGTTTCGTCAGTACAACATCCGCTTGAATCCTCTCAAGTGCATGTTTTGTGTCACCGCAGGGCAACTCCTCGGCTTTATTGTTTCCCAAAGTGGTATTACCGTGGACCCCCTCAAAGTCCAAGCTATCACTGAAATTCCACCCCCCCCAGAATTTGCGTCAATTGCAAAGCCTACAAGGCAAAGCTAACTTCCTACAATGCTTTGTCCCAGATTACGCCATATGCGCACAGGGTTTCCTTCGCTTACTACGTCACGACATCCCATTTCACTGGGATGACCATGCCCAAAAGTCATTTGACGATCTTAAAACAGCACTCTCAAATGCACCTTTAATCAGTGCACCTGACTACAATCACGACTATATCCTCTACGTATCAGCATCAGCTATATCAGTAGTAGGAGTCCTCGTCCATATAGGTGACGACAATCGCGAGCATGCCATTTATTACGTTAGTAAAAACCTCTCAGGGCCACCATCGAAGTATAAACACGAAGAGAAACTTTCTCTTGCAGTTGTCCTCACCATCCAGAAACTGCGCCACTACATTCTGCTTCGCACAACGAAGGTCGTCGCAGATTCCAACCCTATGCAGTACTTGCTCGGTCTTCGACAAGTTAACGACAAATTTTCTCTATGGATCGTAATCCTTCAAGAGTATGAACTCGATTTCTCCACACCTAAAAGTAAGAAGTCCCTCGTTCTCACCGAACTTGTCACGACCCTCCCCTCTGACACCACCAGTACCCCCGTCAACAAAAACTTTCTCGACGAACATCTCTTTTACATCACTTCAGATGATCCTTGGTAAGGCAACCTCCTCGCCTGCCTCCAAACTCAAAATTTTGGTAACCACCTTTCACGAGATGATCATCGTATTATTCAACATCAGTCCCCCCACTACCTACTCATCGGAGACATCCTATACTGACAGGGAGTCGACACCATTCTTCGTCGATGCTTGACTGTTGACGATACCGATAGAGTCTTAAACGACTACCACAGCGGCGCATGTGGGGGCCATCTATCGGGCATATCCATTGCTCAGAAGATTATCCGAGCTGGTTACTTTTGGCCTACCTTGTTTCACGATTGCATTTATGTCGTGAAACGATGTAAGCAATGTCAGCTCTACGCCAATAAAGCCCGAGCTCCCCCCTCTCTTCTTCATCCCATCATCACTTCCGACCCTTTTTGTAAATGGGGCATCAACTTCATGACTTGTAATCCCCCCTCCAGCAATGGTCACAAATACATTGTTTTCATCGTCGATTACTTCATTAAATGGGTAGAATCTATGCCCACCTTCAACAACATCGCTGACACTACAGCGCATTTTTTCTGTAACCGTGTCATATCTCGTTTTAGAGTACCACTCTAACTCATTTCCGATCATGGGAAACACTTCAAGAATGAGATCTTCGTCGAACTCTCATCTCGGTTAGGATTCTCTCACGAGTTTGCCTCACCATATTACCCTCAGTCTAACGGACAGGTCGAAGCAGTTAACAAAGTCCTCAATACCATGTTATAGCGCATGGTTAATAAACATAAAACCAATTGGCATCATATGTTATTTTCTGCGTTATGGGATTACTGTGCGGCTGTGAAAATAGCTATTGGTTTCACACCATTTCATCTAGTCCATGGGGTCGAGGCCACTCTTCCCATCGAGTGAAAAATTCCCACCTTACACACCGCAATTGAGCTATTACCCGACACTGCTCCAATGGAGCAGCACTTGTTGAACTTAGAGTCTCTGGATGAATATCGTCGATCTTCATTACAGAACAATGAGGCAGCTAAAAAATGACCCAAGGCTTCCTTTGATCGACATGTCAACCTTCGCTCATTTTGCGAAGGCGACCTCGTCCCAGATTACGATATTTCTCATGATACCTTTGGCCATGGAAAATTCGAGTCACTCTGGCATGGCCCATACATTATCCTGGCCTCCCCCGAAGGCCTCTCTCTCAAAGAACCTGTCAACAGGTTGTATCTAAAGAAATTTTACACTTAAACGTAGTTATTCTACTTTAGGTTATTTCTTTTATAGTGTTTTTAATCTTTTTTCAATCCCTCGCATATAAACTATCCTTTGTGATATTAACAGATGCTTCCTCCACTAGGCTACCACATCGGTTACGTCGACGGCGCCAGCCATTGGACACAAAATCTTGCTTCGGCTGCTTGGGCTCTCTACACCCCCTCACATGAAATGCTCCATTCGAGCAGCATATGTTTGGGTTCAATGACCAACAACCAAGCCGAATACACTACCGTCATCGGCCTCCTAGCTGATGTCCAGCATCATTGTATTCATCACCTTAGTGTATTCCTTGACTCTCAACTAGTCGTACTCTAGCTCAACAATGTGTACCGCGTCCGTGATCCTTGCCTCTTTCGCAAATATTTGCAGGTTAGACTTTTATCTCGACATTTTGATTCTATTACATTTACACATATTCCAAGACAATTGAATCAAATTATGGATAACCTAGGTAATATTGTGTTAGACTAGCATATATCACATCAAGCTACCTCTACACATACATAAACATATAACACAAACTGTCATCACATATATAGATTAGACATCATCAATACATTAACAAAACAAATGTAAACACCACATAGATCTCAAAACTGTATACTCATGTATATATTGGAAGGTCCGCAATGCCATCTAAATGTTTACATACAAAAAATACAACTATCTGCAAGCCAATGAAGCACCTTGGTACAAAATGGGCTCACCAACCTATATACAAGAAATATATATACATCAAAAGAGCACCACTCATGGCACCTCTAGGACACCACCGCCTGCTCTTCCCTCAGGCGGTGGCGTCCCACCACCTCCCGCCCCTCCCTCAGGCGGTGGTGGTCCACCCCCTACCAGTACCTCCTGCCCCAGTGAGAGTCGTCCAGTCATCACAGCACCAACCACTACTTCTCATCGTACTATGGCCCGCCATGGCGACGGAACCCGCATGCACTACTCCAGGATACCCTCATCTTAGATGCAAGACCATATGCCCTCAGGCACATACTGTAACACTGCCTCTAGACGACGGTGTATGTCCTCAAAATCCACTCCGGCCATCGTCAGAGGAGCGTGTGATGGCCTAGCACCAAGGTCATCAAACTGATGTCTCCTCGCTGCCATCTCTGTCTTAGCTGGTCACACCGCGGCATCCTGATGCCGACATCTCTCTCCCCGCGACAGTCTTTCTGGCTCCTAATGAGTCGGTGCTCTCTGCAACTCCACCTCACACCCACAAGGTGCCACATCTGCACATACAAACACACAACATATAGTATCATCACCTATATCATATACATATGGCATGCTATCTCAAAAAATCCAAAAACATACACATCAAAATCATCAACATACCTCGGTAGTCAAACACCTCCCCTGGAGGTAGCACCATGTCCGGATCATCTCGGAAGTCAACCCCGGCATAGGGGTACCTTAATATCACATGTGGCATCTGTCTCCATACATGCACCGCCTCTGCAGTGAAGAAGTGGACACCCTCGCCACCATCATGGCGAAGCAACACGATCAACCACTGCCTCAGCCATGGCTCTCGCACCCCAGGCACACCCAATAGAATCCTACAATGCAACATGGACACACTCTCCAAAAACTAGGCCACTAGGATGGACCCGAAGGCAAACTCTCCCATGTATGTGGACCGAAAATGGTCCAACTACCCCACCATCCTGGAGTGCAGTGTAAGCCCCCAGGAAAAATGCTTGCCAGCCAACACCCTCTCCATCACCATCAATTGGTCGTCGTTGATCCACTGCGTCACCAGTGAACCATACACTCTCACAATCATCGCTGCTATACAGTGATGTGCTAGGGCATCCATCGCCCCAATGCTCACAACTGTGCCGGACATATAGTTTGGCCCCGAACAATACCTCTGGCCCACCGTCGTGAGCGGCGTATCTCTAGGTAACACCAGCTCCGTCGGTAGGGGCGTTCCCCGAAATGGGAGCCCAGTCAAAAAATACACATCCTCCACTGTAGTGAAGTGAATCTGCTCTCCCCGCACTATGAAGAAGTGCAGGTCCGGACTCCACATCCAGATAAGAAACTGCAGGAGATACTCCTGCACCCGTATCAAGGGGAACTCAAAGAACTTCAGCATCCCACAGGCTTCCAAAGTCACACGTACACCTGGCTCCTCAATAGCCATGGCGTCTCGCAGTTGGGACCAATCTCTCTCTCGCAAACCAATAGGCATTGTGCACATAGCCCACCTGCAAAACATCAAACCGTCCTAATTCAACCACATGGATAATCCAAAAACATCAAAAAGACACATTTTACACCCATTAACATTGCCTCCACGACGCGGTTTTTCAACCCACAGGTGCGCACACATGCGCGCTTGTACATTCCACAGGTGCGCACATATGCGCGCCTGTTCACTACATAGGCATGCACGTGTGTGCACCTATTCACTACATAGGCATGCTCTCAGGTGTGCATGTTCATTATACAGGCGCGCACATCTACACCCTTGTCCAACCGACAGGCACACACATGTGCACGCCTGTCCAACCAACAAGTACACACATGTGCGCGCCTGTTCAACCAATAGGCATGCCCATAGTCCATGCCCATTATTCCCTTTCCAGTGCTCGCGTGCACATCTATCTAGTGGACAGGCACACACGTGTGCGCGCCTATTACCGGATCACCCGCGCATGTGGGTCCCACACCCCCTAACTACCCCTGTACAGCCCTCCGTACAAACCCTGCCCAAAAATGAAACCCTAGTTCTATGCAGGATGATCAGACCACTAACCTGACGCTCGTGGATCCTCAATCAGATGCCTCATCCTCCCCGAATCTCAGAATCTATTCTGAATGCTTCTCGTCCAATCACTAGAGTAGCAAGTACAAATGAGGTTGCAATGTGGGCCCTACAGCTATATATAGGCCTTTTTGCCAAACTTCCACTCACCATTTCGGGAGTCCACGGTGTCCATTTCTCGATTCGTCTTCAGCCACGGGATCAACATCCTGTCATCTACATCACAACAATCCCTGGGCCTCTTTTCATCCTGAGCCCCCGAAATGCCATTTTTTTTTACACTGATCAGGTATGCATACGCATGTTCACACTTATCAAATACATGCTCCTATATTCGATTATCTTTCGATATTGTTCACATCGGGTATTTGGTTTTCATGTGTGCAGGTACTTGGTCATCATACATCGACACAACCCCTTCAGGTGTATACTCAGCACTGGCATGTAGTCATTCCCTCTGTATCGCACTTACATTTCCAGTCACACCCTCTGACATTTGCCTCTAGGATCCCTTTCCCAGCTCTACGGTACCCACACCTCCATTTGCATCTTCAGTACTGTCACCCGGTAGCATTCTTACCCACATGAGTTGTCCCATTCATAGCACCTTTTGGCACTTATGACATTCATGTTGTTTTTTCAAAACCCTTTAGGGATGGGAGTCCCAATAGTCTTACATCATGTTGCAAATTAACCACATACTCCTTCTCCTCATTTTTCTAGCTATCCCAATGGACTCCTATATTATCTCTTCACAATTCTATGGTCGGACTGCATCTCCGTGGTAGCATGAACCCTCCATTTCATCCACAATCTGTCTACCCATCTGCAAATATCCCTTCATTTCACCTACCTCATACAAAAACCCACCCATGGGGTCCCCACCCTTCATCAGTTCCTCGAGAAAATTATGCCCTATACGGGCCAACCATATCACACTGGGGCACCTGTTTCTGTATTTGTACACTTCTCCCCAATTATTCATTATTTATTGTACAAACTCCTTTATTTTCAGTCGTTACATTACCTTTTTGTCGTCACCTTTGGCGACCTACTTCCCTTTTTTTGGCCCACCGCAACCCATGTCACCCTTGGTTGGAGCACTACTTATCGTCCACCCTTACCGGAATCATCCATATCTTCAAAGTATCCCATAGGACACTTTCCTCTTCCCTCTGAATTTGTTCACCTTGTCCCACCTCTAGCACAACTTATCCCCGGTCTTGTCATCCCCCTGACACTCGACCTCATTGAATGATTGCAGCCACTTTTTATCTCACACATACTCCAACCAAGGGAAGTCTTGAGTCTTCCCACATCTTGACTTCATGCATGTACCTCCTACACTTCCTCACCTCAACTAGTATATTTCACGAAGCCATTTTCTTCTGGGAGTCACGTCCCCCTTTTTGTCGACATCAACACAGTTTTCCAGAAGGGCCACAGTATCTTGATTCTCATTATCCACTCAATGAGAGATATCAGATGGCACGTGGTGAAAAACCATTGCTCCCTTCTATCGTTGACCCCCATAACATTCGACGTCAACACTTTCTCATGTTACGGTGGGTCTTACTTTGTGACTATTGCAGTTAGTTCTTTCATTTTCCGAAGACCTCTCGACTTGGTTGGGCTATCAATGCCCACCTAATCGGTGCTACTTATCACCACAATCACTGCCTACTATTCAGAGTATGTTCATCCACAGAATTGTCTTCTGCCTCTATCACAACCACCCCCGAGGGTGTTGCAGTTGTCTACACCAACACTTCATTCATTTTTTATGGGGTTACATGACATGAGCATGGGGCATGCCCGCCTCGTTTGTACATAGTTTTCTTCTTTACACACCTCATAGAAGGTCGGGTCCTACTGGTTCCTTTTTCCCTCCAATGGATCGCTCTGGATGATCCAACTATTTCTCTCTCTTATAACAACATTCTCAATAGACGAAACATTGATGGATTTCGGCTATACGTATGCTCCTAACCTCATCCAATAGGGGGCATCTGTTATCACTGAAGTTTCATCCGCACATGGTTACAAGAACTCAGCATCGTCAAATAGTGATGAATTCATCCATGGACCTGAATTACCACCAAGGCATTCATAAAAGGGTCAAAAACTATACAAAGTAGTGAAAAATTGAAAGGCGCTATGAAGACACTGGGCGCGCGTGTAGATGCGTGGAACAGGAATGCAGAAATCGTGCACATGCACACAATGCGCGACTTTTATCGCAAAAAGCCGCGCACCTGCAAAACGATGCATTTATGAGAGTGGTCAGCCTCCCACCCACTTATGGTTCAGATCCCAAGCCGATTTGACCCTCAAATCTGGACTGGATTCGATTGGATGGCTGGTCAAAGACCTAGAAATGCCCTAATTAGCCTCTTTTCACACTACAAATCAGTTAAATAATAGCTCAAAGGAATGCTATAAAAAGGCCATGGATGCACCTCATTTTTCAAGGAATTCAAAGTAATGTTATGCTGCCATTATTCTCTTGAGGACTCCATCCTTTCCAAGAGTATATTTTCAACATTGCATTAGGCAATCCATCTCATCCCCTTGAGTGGATTTGCAAAGAGTTCTTTCATCATTTTCCCTTTTTCTTTGTTGTAAGAAGATCTTGCTAGTGGGGATCCAAGAGCCCTCCCTTGGAGGAAGAAGGGACTCATAGTCCCCTTTCTTCTTGGTGTATTACTTCACTAATAGATCAACCTCATCATTGGTGACATGGGTCTTATGGTTATTTTTGTTTGTATGTCCCTATGCTCATGAATTTAGTTGTTATTGCATTTCTTAGTTTAATTCTTAGTTGTTGTTTTCTATTTCTTTCCCTAACTCTTTTCCTTACAGTTTTCCTACTCAGCAGACCCAACTGAGCTTGCAAGCACCTCTATTTTTCTCACTAAGGTGATGTAAGAGGCACAACAGTTAGAAAAAACCTCTCAGGGCCACCCTTGAAGTATAAAAACGAAGAGAAACTAGCCCTTGCAATCATCCTCGCAGTCCAGAAACTGCGTCATTACATTCTACTTCACATGACTAAGGTCGTAGTAGATTCCAACCCTATGCAATACTTGTTCAGCCATCGACAAATTAATGGAAAATTTTCCTGATGGGTCGTTATCCTTCAGGAGTACGATCTTGAATTTTCAACACCCAAGAGAAAGAAATCTCTCATCCTCACCGAACTGGTCATGGCCTTCCCCTCTTATACTACCAGTGCCCCCATCAATACCGAATTCCCCGACAAACATATCTTTTACATCACTTCAAATGATCCTTGGTATGACGACCTCCTCGTCTACCTCCAAAACCAAAAGTTTGGTAACCACCTTTCAAGAGATGACCACCATCGTATTCGTCACCAGGCCCCCTACTATATCCTCATCAGAGATATCTTATATCAATGAGGGATCGACACCATACTCCGTCGATGCTTGACTATCAATGAGGCCGATAGAGTCTTGAATGATTTATATAGTGGCGTGTGCAGGCGCCATCTCTCGGGGATGTCCACTACTCAGAAAATCATCCGCATAGGTTATTTTTGGCCTACATTGTTTCACGATTACATTTATGCCATGAAGCGATGTGATAAATGTTATCTTTATGCCAACAAAGCACGAGCACCACCTGCTCTTCTCCACCTAGTCATCATTGTCGGCCCATTTTCTAAATGGGGCATCGACTTCATGACTTGTAATCCCCCATCCAACAATGGACACAAATACCTTGTTGTCGTAGTCGATTACTTCACAAAATGGGTTGAATCCATGCCCACCTTCAATAACACCACTAACACTGCAATGCATTTTTTCTGTAATGATTTCATATCCCGCTTTGGAGTACCACTCCAACTAGTTTTTGATCACAGGAAACATTTCGAGAATGAGATTTTTGTCGAACTCTCATCTCGGTTGGGATTCTCCCATGATTTTGCCTCACCATATTACCCTTAGTCTAATGGACAGGTCAAAGTAGTTAGCAAGGTCCTCAAAACCATGTTGCAGCGCACAGTTAACAAACATAAGACCAATTGGCATCATATGTTATTTTCCGCGCTATGGGCTTACCGTATGGCTGTAAAAACAACCATTGGTTTCACACCATTTCATCTAGTTGATGGGGTTGAGGCCACTCTTCCCATCGAGTACGAAATTCCCACCTTATGCACTACAATTGAGCTATTACCCGACACTGCTCCAATGGAGAAATGATTGTTGAACTTAGAGTCCCTGGATGAAGATCATCAATCATCATTACAGAACAATGAGGCAACCAAAAAATGGTCAAGGTCCACCTTTGATCGCCATGTCAACCTTCGCTCATTTCACAAACGTGACCTCGTCCTTTCTTACGATATCGCTCACGATACCCTCTATCATGGCAAATTTGAGTCACTATGGCATGGCCCCTACATTGTCCAACATTTCCTCACCAAAGGTGCATACATCCTGGCTTCCCCCGAAAGCCTCTCTCTCAAAGAACCTGTCAATGGGTTATACTTAAAGAAATTTTACGCCTAAGCATATCCATTCTACATTAGGTTATTTATTTTATAGTGTTTTTAATATTTTTTCCATCCCTCACATCTAAATTATCATTTGTGTTATTGACAGATGCTTCCTCCACTAGCCTACCACATTGGTTATGCTGACGGTGCCAACCATTGGACACAAAATCTCGCTTCGGTAACTTGGGCCCTCTATACCCCCTCACATGAACTGCTCCACTCTAGCGGCATATGTTTGGGTTCAGTAACCAACAACCAAGCCGAGTACACTGTCATCATTGGTCTCCTCATCGATGCCCATCATCATTGTATTCATCACCTTAGCATATTTCTTGACTCTGAACTAGTCGTCCTCCAGCTCAACAATGTGTACCATGTCCGCGATCCATGCCTCTTTCACAAATACCTACAAGTTAGACTTTTACCTCGACATTTTGATTTCATTACATTTACACATATTCCAAGACAATTGAATCAAATTACAGATAACTTAGCTAACATTGTGTTAGATTGGCATATATCACATCAAGATACCTCTACACACAAATAAACCATCAGGATCCTATCATAGCATATATCGATTATACATCATCAATACATGAAAAAACACATGTAAACATTACAAAGACCCCAAAATGTATACTCATATATATATAAATTGGTCACCAGTACCATCAAAATGTTTACATACATACATCACATACAAAATCCACAGGCCAATGGAGCACCTCTGTACAAAATTGGCCTCACTACACCAAAAATGGGCTCACCAGCCTATATAAAAAATAAAAACATACATAGAGCGACACTCAAGGTGCCTCTAGCACACCACCTCCTGCCCCTCCCTCAGGCGGTGGTGCCCCAACCACTACTGGTCCCTCTAGACCGGGAGGTAACCATCCGGTCATCGCAACACCTGTTATTGCTGCTTGCCACACCACAACTCGCCACATCAGTGGAACTCCCACACACTTCTCTAGGATTCCCTCATCCTAGATGTGCGACCACATGACATCCCTGTAGCACCACCTCCAAGCGGTGACGAATATCCTCAAAATATCCCCCGGCCTCCGCTAGAGGAGCATGCGATGGCCTGGCACTAAGGTCATCAAAACGACGTCTCCTAGCCGCTCTCTCATCTTCGGCTAGTCTCACCTCAACGTCCTCACATCGATGTCTCTCTCCTACCCGTGGCCCTCTTAGCGGTAGTATCCTCGGCTCCTATCGAGCCGACGCTCTCATCAGCTCAACCTCACACCCACAAGGTCCCACATCTGCACATACAAACAAGCAAATGATAGTATTAGCATCTATACAAAATACATATGTCATGCTATCTCAAAAATCAACATATCAAAATCACAAACATACCTCGGTGATCAAAAACCTCCCCTGGAGGTAACACCATATCTGGATCACCCCGGAAGTCAAGACCACAGTATGGATACTACAGTATGATCTGCGACATATGTTTCCATACATGTGCTACCTCAACCGTGAAAAAATGGCCGCCCTCGCCACCACCGTGGTGAATCAAAATCATCGACCACCAGCTCAGTCATGACTCTCACGCACCAGGTGCGCCCAATAAAACTCTAGGGTGCAACATCGGCACCCTCTCCAAAAACCAGGCCACCACGATGGACCCAAAGGCAAATTCCCCTGAGTTTGTAGTCCAACATCTATCTAGCTGCCCTACCATCCTGGCATGAAGCATCAACCCCCCAGAAAAATGCTCGCTGGCCAGTGCCCTCCCCATAACCCTTAGTTGACCACCATTGATCCGCTGAGTCATGAGGGACCCATATACCCTCACAATCATCATTGCTACATAGAAATGAGTTAAAGCATCCATCGCCCCGATACTCACTACAGAGCCTGACATGAAGTTCTCCCTCGAGCAATACTTCTGGCCCAAGGTAGATAACTGCACATCCATAGGTAACACAGGCTCCACCGGTAGGGGTGTTCCTTAAAATGGGAGCCCATTCAGAAAGTATATATCCTCCCTCATAATGAAGGTGATCTGCTCTCCCCGCACCATAAAGCACTTCAAATTCAGACTCCACATCTGGATCAGAAACTTCAGAAGATACTCCTACGCCCATATCAGCGGGCACTCGAAGAACTTCAGCATCCCATAGGATGTCAAAGTAGCACGAACCCCCGACTCCTCAATAGCCACAACATCCCTTAGCTGTGACCAATCCCTCTCTTGCCAATGGACCGACATCGTGCAAATGATCACCTGCAACCACACAATACAGTCCCAGGTCAGCCATATTGACCATAAAACACATTAAAATCGACTAAAAAGATAAGTTTTGCACCCATCAGCTTTACCCACAAGGCGTGGTTGTTTAACCCACAGGTGCACACATATTTACGCCCGCTCACCCCACAGGTGCACACATATGCGTGCCTGTTCACCCCACAGGTGCGCATGCAAGCGTGTTGTCCATCCCACAGGCATGCATGCATGCACACCTGCCCACCCTACAGAGGTGCCTCCATGCACCCCTGCCATGAACACAAGCGCACATCACAGTGTGCCTGTCCACTACACAACTACACAACCATGCACAGTTGTGTAGCAAACATGCACGCATACCATGTGCGCCTTTGTCCCCCCTATGAGCTCACCCATGCACGGTTATCCAAATAACAGGTGCACACCTGTGCGTGCATATTTTTGGATCGCCCGCACACTGGGGGGTGCACACCCATAAAACCACGTGTATGACCCTCCTTACAGGCCCTGCCCATAAATTGAAAACCTACTTCTGTGCAAGATGATCAGACTACTAACCTGAAGCTCCCTGGTCCTGAATCAGCTACATCGTTCTCTCAAAATCTCAAAATATCCTCTGAATACCTCTTGTCTATTCACTATGACAATAAGTACAAATGAGGTGGCAATGTGGGCCCTACAACTATATATAGGCCTTTCCGCCAAACTTCCAAACACCATTCCAGGAGCTCCGGGTGTCCATTTTTTTATGTGTCTTTAGCCATAGGATCAGCATCCCGTCATCTACATCAAGAAAGTCCTCAGGCCAGTTTTTCTCCTTAGCCCCTGGGGTGCCATTTTTTCATACCCCATCCAGGTACGCATGCTCATGTTCAAAATTATCAAATAAATGCTTATATGTTCAATTCTCTTCAGATATTGTTCACGTCAGGTATTTGGTTTTCATGTGTGCAGGTACTTGATCATCATACATCAACACAACCCCTTCAGGTATATAATCAACACTGGCATGTAATCATTCCCTATGAATCTCAATTTCATCTCCAGTCACACCCTGTGAAATTTTCCGCTAGGATCCCCATCTCTGGCTCTGTGGTACCGATACCTCCATTGCATCTTCGGTACTATCACCTGGTAGCACTCTCCCCCACATGAGTTGTCCCATTCATAGCACCCTTTGGCACTTTGACACTCATGTTTTTTTTCAACCCTTTAGGGATAGGAGTCTTGATAGTCTTACATCATGTCGTGAATCATCCACATACTCCTTCTCCTCATTTTGCTAGCTTTCCCAATGAACTCCCAGATTGTCTCTTCAACGTTCTATTTTGACTGCACCTTCGCAGTATCATGAACCCTCCATTTCATCCACAATCATTTTGCCCATCCGCAAATTTCCCTCCATTTCATCTACCTCATACATAAACCCACCCATGGGGCCCCCACCCTCCACCGATTCTCCAAGCAAATTGCGCCCTCACCAGCCCAACCATATTGCATTAGGGCACCCGTTTCTATATTTGTACACTCATCCCAAATTATTCTTTATTTATTTGGTCAAATTGTAAAAATCCTTTGTTTCCAGCATTTACATATCTTTTTGTCATCACCTTTGGCGACCTTCTTCCTTTTTTTGGCAAACGCAACCCATTTCGCCCTTGGTTGGGGTACTCCTTATCATCTACCCTTGTTGACATCATCCATATACTCTGAGTATCCCATAGGCCACTTAAATCTGCCCTCTGAGTTTGTTCACTTTGTCCCACCTCTGGTACAACTTATCCCACGTCTTGTTGTCCCCCTGACACTCGACCTAGTTGAACGGTTGCGGCCACTTATACTTCGCATATACTCCCAACCAAGGGAAGTCTTGAGTCTTCATACATATTGACTTCATCCATGTACCTCCTCCAGTTCCTAACCTCACCTATTAGATTTCACGAACCCCTTTGCTTATGGGAGTCGCATCCCCATTTTTTTCGACATCAGCACAGTTTTCAGAAGGGCGACAGTATCTTGACTCTCATTACCTTTCCAATGAGAGGTCTCGGACGACACAAGGAGAACCACAATTGCTCCTTGCTTTTATTGACCCCTATAATATTCGACTTCAACACTTTTGCATGTTACGATGGGTCTTACTTTGTGACTATTGCAGTTATTTCTTATATTTGCCGAAGACCTCTGAACTTGGTTGGGCTATCAATGCCTACAAAATCCATGATACTTCTTACAAATGTCACTGCCTACTGTTCAAAGTATGTTCCTCTACAAAATTGTCTTCTTCCTTTATCATGACCACCCCCGAGGGCACTGCAGTTGTCTACATCAACACACCATTTCAGTTACTATACAACACCATTCCTTTTTGAGTTACATGACATGAGCATGGGGCATGCCCGCCTCATTTGTACACAGTTTATTTTTACACACCTTATGGAAGGTTGTGTTCTACAGGTTCCCTTCTCCCTCCAATGGGTAACTCTTGACACTCTCACTATCTCTCTCTCTTACAATGACACTCTCAGTAGAAGAAACATTGATGAATTTCGGCTATACGTATGCTCCTAACCTCATGCATCAGGGGGCATCTGTTATCACTAAAATTCCATCCGCAAATGGTTACAAGAATCCAACATCGTCAAACAGTTATGAGGTCACCCATGGACAAAAATTACCACAAAATCATTTCCAAAAGATCCAAAACTATACAACCAGTGATAAAATTAAGGTGCACTATGACTACACAAGGCGCGCGTGCACATGCACGATCCAGAAATGCAGGAAAAGTGCACATGCTCCTGATGCGGGATTGTGGTCACTAAAAGCCACGCACATCTGAGAACGACACATTTATTATATTGATCGGCCTCCCACCCACTTCTGGTTCAGCTTCCAAGTTGATTTGACACCCAAATCTTGACTGAATCCGACGGGATGGCTAGTCAAAGACCTAAAAATGCCCTAAATAGCCTCTTTTCACATTACAAGTTGGTTGCACAATACCTCAAAGAGATGCTATAAAATAAGGCCATGGGTGCACTTCATTTTCAAGGAATTCAATAGCAAAGTTATGCTGTTGCTATTCTCTTGAAGAATCCTCTATTCTCATCAAGAGTATACTAGCACCATTACATTGGGAAATCCATCTCACCTCTTGAGTGGATTAGCTTGGGATTCTTTCACCATTTCATTCAAAGTTGTAAGAATAGCTTATTTGTGGGGGTCCAAGAGCCTTCCCTTGGAGGAAGAAGGGACCCATAGTCCTCTTTCTTCTTGGTGTTTTCTTTCACTAATATAATCCTTGCCATTGGTGACATGAGTCTTATTGGTTTTTTGTTCTTATGTCCTTATGCTCAATAGTTTAGTTGTTCTTTTATTTCTTAGTTTATTTCTTAGTTGTTCTTTTATATTTCCTTCTCTAACCCTTTTCCTTTACAGCTGTCTTTCTTGGCTAACCCAACTAAGCTTGTAAGCACCTCTATTTTTCTCATTTATGTGACAAAAGAGGTGCAACACTAGTTTCACTACCCAAAATCAAGAATGCATCTATATTATTTATTTGATTCTAAAGTATAAATAAATAAGATGCAGATCCTTCAATGCTCCACAAATTTCAATCAGAAGAAAGAGTCAAATGTAGATGCAAAAGACACAAAGAAACAAAGGTTTCAAACAAAGAATGCACTCAAAGTAATGAGAACTGAAAGAAAAAAAGTAGAAACATTTTATAACAAGAACTCAATCAAGTATTCAACAACTAACAAACATTCAAGGAGTACAAGAATATGTATTGAAGAATCCAAGAAAAGATGCGAAGAAAGAGAAATGACTCAAATTGTCCCAACAAACCAAGCAGCAAGAAAGGGAAATTTCACATTTCTGAAAATGTTCCAAGATCCAATAAATACAATAAGGAGTGATAAGTACCAAAAACCAATCCAAACAACTTCACAAACCAACCACGGACTCTGGGTAAAGACCTCTACAAAATAGGTTGAAAAAGATAGGAGAAGGAAAAAAACTTCAAAAACAGAGACTAGTGCTCCCTGTCTCAAGGGTACAGAGTGCTACAACATTCCCTAAATAAATTTAGAGGAGTTCTAGTGCTATGATATGGCCTACAGAGGGGCGTTGATCCACCCAGAAATTCAAAAAACAGCCGAACAAATAAAGAAAAACTCACCCAGAATGTGCAAACATTGGTGAAATTGCTAGTGAAGATGGGAGAAAGGTAATGGATCATAAACAAACAGTAAAAATGATATAAAAGGTGTAAAAAAGGAAGGTAAAACCTAAGTAAATACAAATTGATTTCGATCCACAGTGGATTCACCAATTTCTATTACAGGAAAATCCCCCTGCAGACAGGTGAACTTCCTCTTAGATCCTATACCCCTATAACCAAGACAGAAAGGTGATCATGTTGGACACTAACATTCATTCTAAATAAGATAAACTATTCAAGGAAGAAGAAGAAAGGAGTATAAGTACCTTTAACAACATTTTTCCTTTCTCGATCCAGGCTGATCTTGATCTCCAAGCTCTTCAGAAGGTCTTGCAATATAATGAGCAGCAACAACAAGGCATACTTCCTATTCTACCATGATTAGCTTCAAAATAGATATATCAAAAGAAACAAGCTCATGAAACATACAAAAAATTGAAGGAAATAGGACAAGCACACACACACACACACATACACACACACACACACATATATATATATTAATGAAAACAAAGCAAAGTGCTTACAACTATAGATGCAAATGCAATAGCCTCACCAAGATCTGTTTGTCCAAACCCTTGCTCAAAAGTTCCACGATCAAAATGACTATACTTTCACTGATTATTCTCCCTTATGAGATCATAATTTTGATGCCTTCAATGTATCCCCCTTTCACCGTGAGGATGCCTCCTTATATAGGCTTTGAGAGGCCCAACCATCTTAGAGATTCTTGGGATAGGTTGAGTATTTGTCTCCATCAGTTGTGGATCCTCCCTAAGGTCCATCCTTGACCTCATATTCCAATCAAACCGAGTTCAGAGATAAGGGGGATATTCCCCTGATTTCCTCAACAACACAACATTCCCCTAGAATGGTGCACAGAGCACTGCAATGCTCCCCCAAAGGAAGGCAAGGAGCACTAGCGCTCCCTGCTAGTGGGTAGGGGAGCACTACCCTTCAAAAATGGTTTTCAAGTGGTCTTTCTCAAGGAAAAATATTTGTACTCTTCATCAAATTTCATATCCTTGTTTTAACCAGACTCTAAGGATGTCTCAAGTGTTCCTATGATGTCATTTGAGATACAACATAGTCATGATGACAATATGATATTTGTGACATTTGTGGCCAAAGTGAGACACTTGCGACACTTGTAATGACGACAATAGGTCATCATTGAAGTGAGTAATTTTGATGTGTAACAGTTTTGTTGACGGGAAGAGGAACTCCTAAATGTTGAATTCCCAAAGTAACGGGAACCATAGATATATGGATCTATGTGGATGGATCTCGACCGTGAGATCAGAGGGATGTTAGAAGGATATCATTCTGAAGTTACATGACCCAGTGACATCATCTAGGGTGACATGGACCCATGATCAACGTACCATGTTTCACCTGGATTCAGGAGTTTCACAAACCCTATAGGTCCATTAACATGTGGCACATGTCACCTGCTGAAGGGGGCCACATGTCCTCTCTATCCTGCCATGTGTCATCTCTGGAAATTACCTGTTTGGTCCACGTAGCAGGAGATCTCAATTCTGGGGAATCGACACTCTAGAGTAACTTGGAAAATAGTATTAAAAGCGTGAAGACTCTCAAAGTCACAAACGATGGAGTAAATCTCAGTCATCGATAGGTAGGGGATGCATGGCACTAGATCCTGCAATCCAAAGACTTGGCACTCCAGGGAATTTGAGGTGTGGTGTGTCGATAATTTTTGAAGTCATTAATTAACGAGAGTTGTCGATTTGAAGGAGCTTCAAGATCACTCATAATTTTTGGATATACTCCATGGTCATTTGATCTTTTACCTACTCCGGGAAAGCAAAGGATTACACCATGAAACCCTCAAGCATTGAAGTTACTAAGATATGGAGGTCGCATATCCCGAGGTCTAAGTGGACACATCTTGACCATGAGATCAAAGGTTTTGGAAGGTTGTCAGCCTGAGGTGATGTGGTGTGTTGACATCACCTAGGTTGAAGTGGACCCATGATTAGCATGCCATGTGTTAGCAATATATGGACGTTTTGTAGACCTATTACGCCTATTAGAGCATGGCATGTTTCATCCCCTAAGAGGACATGTGTCACCCCTATCCCTCGCTACATGTCAACCTCTGGTTTGTGGCCGCCTAGTCAATGTGGTTAGTGACATGATCATGACTCTGGGAGCCCGAATAAATTCAGGATTTTGGAAGATTTGGGGCACAATATAGTAGAGGGACGTGTACTATCAATCGCCAATCACCGAACGATGAAATCTTCGACGTCGATCACTAATTTCTTAACGTTTAAAACGTGGAATGTCAATCTTCAATTTGTCGAATGTCAAACACCGAAAAAGGGGACATTCAACATAAAATGTTGAATGTCGATCACTGAATTTTCCATGCCACATGGAGATATTTTGAGACTTAGAGGAGTAGGCGTGCAGTAGGAAAAGGGTCATTCAATGCCAAACGCTAAATAACCCAACCAATAATGTGTGGATAACTTCGGGAGGTCGTATCTTTCAAACCCAAGATCGTATTTTGAGTCGGTAACAATCGTCAAAAAGATAAGAATGAGTATAAGAAGATGAATACCTTGGAGAGATGATTTTAGATGATTTGAAGAGAAAAAAAATGATGCCCATCCCTAGAAAGGGTATTTAGTTGGGTGTGTTAAAAATTGGTATCATAGCATGGAAACAACACTTGGCCTGCTTGGGCTCATGCATGATTCACATAAGAATACTATTAAAAACACTTTAAGGGACGGGGTGTACTACCCCACCCTGTCTCGCAAAGCATGATTTAGACAAAGTCCTGGATAGGTCAGAGAAAATTTGAAAGGCTAGGCTAACATGAGCCTGTTGAGAGTACCTTTATTGTATGGAAGCTATCTGCACAAGTTCATTGAAAGATGTAGATTACAATTCAGTTGGGATTTTACCCAATGAGATTGAATCATGCTAGTCTGTGGAAAAGGAAGCCTATAATTTCTTTGGGAAATGATAGTCGATCCTACACGAGTAGAGGGAGTTTAGGAAAAGATTCCCTTGTAGAAATTTGTTGACCAAGAATGGTTTGAGGCATGAAAGAGAAGCTTGATAAGTTGTCTTGTTTCCTTGAAGAACTGTTGGATTTTCCCAAATAATATTTTTGGGATGTTGAGTCATCTTATAACACCAGAGGAAAGAATAATTTATTGTTGGTTGTTTTCATATAGAAAGAGACACATAGTTATGATTATGTCTATTAAACTAGCCATGTGTATAGCATGAGAATGACTACAAGCTCCCAAATGAAGGGAAAGATCAATGTTCAGTATGTCTATGGAACTTGTCTTGAGAATGGAAGTAAGATCATTGGGAGAAGGATCTAGAAGTCTGATGTGTCCATGTGAATGTATGACATGGAAAGGGTGAAAGCAATGAGCTTGCATGATGTATGTTTGGGCTAGGTATGATTGATATTAAATGTGCAAGTGATGCACATGTATGATGTAAGAATATATGTAAGCTAAAGGAACAATATGGATTCCTTGATGAGTGATATGTAAAGAAATAATTACACTTTACAAGATTGAATGAATACCATGGATGCATGGTTGACTCTATTATGAGGATTCATGAAGGATTGGTTTTGAATGGTAGCTTGAGGAGAATGTGTTCCATTCCCTTAGGAAAGGATAGTATAAACATATGAAAGAGTAAATGAGAAAGGATACTCTGATTTTATGATTAGGCCTTTGAGGACTGCATGAGAACAATTTTGAACCATCATAAGTTAAATGATTTATGATTATGCATGTGGTTAAGTGCATCATAGATGTAAGTTACCAAAACAAGGAATATGTGTGGAGAAATAAACCGGATGCATAACAAAGATGCATTTTTATATTCCTTATGGGATATTTGGTAAACAAATGAATATAAATTAAGGTTGAGGCCACCCCAGATAGAGAAGGATATGAAATAAGGAAGTTCCCTGCTGAAGGAATTCCCTGTGGAGGAACTGTGTGAAGACTCTATCAAGAGAATGAAGTCAAAACCTTATTGACTGTTGAGAATTGAAAAGTGGGCTACAAGCTTATTTATATAATAATCATGTATTACATTCTAAAACAAAATATATGAGTGGAAAACTAACCCATGAGTGTAGACAATTCTGATAATCGAATGGCAACATGCAGCCTGCACAGGGTCATGGCCCATTATGAACAAAAGGTTTGTTATTAAAGCATGATGATGTATCCTAAGAGTTAGGGTGAGCCTAATTGAGGTTTATCAAGGAAAAGAATAGGAAGATCACAATAATAAGTAGATCGCATAATCAAAGAAGGAGAAACGTAGGAACATTTTTCTCACCCTAAGAACTCAGGATTGTTTAATAGAGTTGTAGGCTTAAAGAACAGTTGTGGAAACGAGTACATCTGGAGAAAGGAGAATAAGTAAGTAAGTAAGTTTGAATGAATAGGCTTGGTTGAATCCATATTAAACAAAGTTAGTGAGGCCTTGGAAAATAACCCAGTTGGAATGAAGGTCCCAGGATGTGTAGATGGAGTTGGGAAAAAGGAAGAGCCTTAACTCATTTCTTGTTGTATATTATGTTTTTCTCCAGGACGAGAAAGTTGGTATGTTGATTAAAGTAAATGTTTTGACACCATAATGATGATGGTTGTATGACTGTGGAAATAGTTGATAATTGCTTGTGTCACACTCATGGAAGTATTAAGGATAATGTGATGAGGTGCATAGCGATATGCTAGGACATATCTGCCAATTGTTTTATTGACTTAAAAGTTATGATACTTTCGTTTTTATTTTACATTACCACTAAAATATTTATGATGTATGTCTTGTGTAGAAAGTAATTGGAACTATTGAGGAAAATAATTTCCAATGATGGACAAGCTCAAGCAAAGGATGACTATGAGAAGGTGGTTGGCAAAAGACTGTAAAAGGGGATTTAAAAGTTCCCATAAAGCACCATTTATGAGGAAATATCAGAGAGGGTGCTAGCATCCAGGACATGTATAAAAATATCCATACCTATGTGGCATAATCTATGAAATAATTTGGTAAGAATCCATTCTAAAAATATTTCATTATTCTAAATATATGCAAATAATTGTGAGTGGTTGTTGTATGCTATTGCTACCCAAGAAGTGTAAGATTCGGGATAGAAGAATTTGAACAATAGAGAGAGGAAGTTTATGCTAGTCAAGTATGAGTTATAATCCTTGCAAAAAAATGCATGAGTAAAGAGTACCATGGGTACAATAACCAATCCAGGGAGTTTAGGGAATGAAGGTACTCATAGTTAGCACATTTCATGGAATTTCTTCAAGGAAATGCAAGTTTGCATAAAGGGTAGACAAAAGATTCTCCATTGAGGAAGGAGGGCCTTCCAATATTTTACTTACATTGTAGAGGTGTTAAAGAAAATATACAATTGGGTGGCCATGAGTGTTGGCACCCTGGTTACTAATGAAGGAAGAATTCTTGGGTGCAATCAAGAGAAACATTTAGTTTCATGTGTGTTGATTTGGGATCATGACCAGCCTATAGAAGGAAGCATAGTCCTATTGTAATATTGAATGAGAAGGAATAATCCATATGGTGAAGAGGTTGGTTAAACTCCAACACACCATAGCAGAGTGTTGCTCACCAAGTGTGGGGGCTTAAAAATCAATGTAAGGGTGCATTGGTTATGAATGTGGCCATGAATATTGGCACATTGATTAAAGTCATTTAATATTGGAATTTCATTTGGAAAATTTAGTATGTTGAAAGGATGCTTACATAAATAATAATACTTCCATTTTTCTTTGTACCCTTGAATAGATGACAATGACTGGGACTATTAGTATGCATTGTTTGAAAATACAATGTGCATGAAAAATAACAATTTGTTTAGCTAAGGAATGTTGAAGTTGCAGGAGGGAAAAGGGGTCTTGGATATGGCATTGTTGTAAGACCATAAGGAAGACCAATTTACTTCAGTGATAAACTACTATGGGAAGGAAAGTCCTATACTTGTGAATTTGTTTCCTGTGTGGAACAGATCTGAAAATAATGGGGAATGTTGAAATCTGTGGGTAACAAATTTGCAACAAAATTTTGAATTCGAAATTGATGATAATTTCTCATAATTTTGTATACCTATGATACATGTGAGATGAAAAATATCTGTCTAGGGAGGACAGATGAAGGTTTTCAAGTCGTAAATCCTGAAAGATGCTATTTTTGAGACATGAGAACCATGTGGTAATCCATGACCACCTAGAATATGTTGTGTTGTGGCAACAGAAGCCGGAGGAATGCCCCGATAGAGAAAGTCTAAGGGAAGCCTCAACTGTAATGCTCAATGAAGTCTGTAAAATTATTCTTGTGTGAGAAATCCTTGGAAATGCAAGGTGGATCACTTGAGGAACTGTATAGAAGAGAAGGGGATTCCTGAGCCTGGGCCTGGAAGGTGAGTGACCGCAAGGAAGAGGATACTTTGATAAGTCTTATAAAATATTGATTGGGATCATGCACACAATGGGTATGTCTAGGAAACAACGATGATACAAGAAAAACAATACAACCATGGGGATACGAATCCAAGAAATGCACGGATGATTATTGTACTAATTTATGAAATTTTCTTGAATTTTATGCAACAATAAAATGTTTTCGCATGAAATTATGGTTAATATGCTCGTTGTCCAATATTATTGAAGGAAGGTGACAAACACCAAGAGCCTGACGAAACTTGGACCAGAAAGAGGATAAATACTTTTGAAGTAGCTGAATGAGAAAGGTATGACCGATGTTACTGAGAACGAACATTGAGGACGATGTTCCTTTTTAAGGGGGGGGGGTTTGTAATACCCCTATTTTCCCTAGATTGTAATTAATCATTAATTGTGACCACCATGCTATGGCATGGGAACAAAGTAAATGTATTATTGTTTGAATTTCCAACAACTGATTGTGGGGGTGAAGCCTTGAAGTACTGACCATGATATCACAAGAGGAAATAAATGGAAAAATTATGGAGAGGGTTCATTATGTCCAATGACCCAAATTTCTCCTTTTTGAAATGATATGCCTCATCCTGACCCCCAAGGAGAAATCAGTTAATAATAAAAGGATTTTTGGTTGAACCATCAACCACCCCCATGAATTGCATCATGTTTTGGCTGAGGAGACATGAGGTTTTCATCCCAAAGTACCACAAATTCTTGTAGACCCAGACTGACCGAAGCTTCTTTCTGATAGAAGGAACATGACAGTTCCATAACCATCCCGAGGAGGAGAAAGTAAAGGGGGGAATATGAGTGAATCAGATGAGATAAGACACATGGGAAGGGAGAGGGTGTGAGGATCTCCAGCTGAGAAGAGGAACATAAATCTCGATAAGTTGTTCTAGTTACTGGAGAGAACAAGAAAAAATATATTTGAGGACTTAAAAAAAATGTGAACTGAGAAGAAGACTGTGACCTTGATGTTGAAGAGGCATATGATAAACCTCACATAGATCATGACTAAGAAACAATCGCTGAGAAACTCCAAAATTTCCCTAGTGATAGCATGGCTTGGCATGGGGGTGGCCAGAGTGATAAGAGTGAATTCCTTTGAGCCTATGGTTGGTTGGAAAGGCGCACACCCACAATTAGTTCATTGGATACAATCTGAAATAGATAAGTATTCTCATATATTGTATATTTGAACTGTAACTATAAATTAAAGTTAGATATCCTATGAATTTTTTCAGGTATGTGCATGTTTTCTTAATGATTAAACTGTGTCCCTTTATATTGCTTGATTGTGTATTTAATCATGTAAGGAACTATATGGTTTATGCATGTAAATGCTCGATTCCTGTCATGGCTCAACTTTAAGCAGATGAACTGTGAGTTCACCAAAATTGGGTATAGTTTCACGTATGCATGTCAACACTCCCAATTATTTTGAGTCTCCTGGGAGAAGGAGTCTGTTAAGCTTGGGAGAAAGAGCGCAAAGCACGCGCCATCACCCAAGTATTTTAGAACTGAAGAAGCTCAGGATGGATAGCAAGATTTAAGTCTTGAATGGGAAGATCTTTTCATTTGGAATATGAGAAGACGAGATCCGTTTGGGAGGATCTAAGTTCTATCACGATCGTTTGATTTAGAGAAGGAGTGAAGGTGTGAACTCCTCGACTCCTTTAGTCTTCGCAAGTTCGGTGAAATTGTGTATTTATCGTAAGGGATATGAATCCTCCAAAGTCCTGAAGTCTTAAGTGAATCAGGATCTTTCATTAGAAAGGATACATGTCACCAGATCCCACAGTTTGGAGAGTGTCACTTCAACAATTTTGATTCATTGTGTTAACGGGAAGAGGAAATATCGAATGCTAAATTCTTGAAGTAATGGGAGCCATAGATATATGGATCTACGTGGCCAGATCTTGACTATAATATCTGAGGGATGTTACAAGGCTATCAGTTTGGAGTGACGTGACCCAGTGACATCATCTAGGGTGACATGGACCCATGATTAACATGCCACATGTCACTTGGATTTGGGAATTTCGTAGACCCTATAGGTCCATTAACATGTGACATGTGTCACCCACTAAAGGGGACCACATGTCCTCTCTGGAAATTACTCATTTGGTCCACGTGGTAGGAGATATTGTAGTCTAGGAACTTGGACAAGAGTCTTCAAAGTGTGAAGACTCCTGAATTCACGAATGACGGAGTAAATATAAATCATTGATAGGTAGGGGATGCATGGTGCTAGATCCTGCAGTCTAGAGAGTTGGCACTCTAGGGAATTTGCAGTGTGGTGTGTCGATAAGTTATGAAGTCACAAATTAATGAGAGTCATCAATCTAAAAGAGCTTTGGGATCACTCGTAACCATTGGATCTACTCCATGGTAAATTTGGCCTTGACCTACTCTAGGATTAAGGAGAGAATTACACCATGAAACCCTCGAGCATTGAAGTTGTGAAGCGACGTAGGCCGCAAATCTCAAGGTCTATGTGGACACATATTGATCGTGAGATCGAAGGGTTTTGAAGGTTGTCACCCCAAGGTGATGTGAAGTGTTGACGTCACCTAGTTTGACATGGACCCATGATTAGAGTGCCATGTGTCACCAAGATATGGAAGTTTTGTAGACCTCTTACACCTATTAAAGAATGACACATGTCATCCCCTAAAGAGGAAACATGTCACCTCTGGCCCTCGTCGCGTGTCAGCCTCTTGTTTGTGCCCTCCTGACCAATGTTGTTGGTGACATGACCGAGACTCTAGGAAGCCGGATAACTTTACGAGTTTGGAATATTTGGGGCATATTATAGTATAGGGACGTGTAGCATCAATCGTTGATCGTCGAACGTCGAAACGTTTGACGTCAAATGTTGATTGTCGAACATCGAAAATGTAGAATGTCGATCACCTATTTTTCGAACGTCAAACGTCGAAAAAGGAGACATTCAATGCAAAATGTCGAATGTCGATCACCGAATGGCCAAGGCCACATTGATATATTTTGGGACTTCGGGGAGTAGGAATGCATTAATAAAATGGGTGTTCAACGCCGAACAATGAAAACCCCCACTAATAACTCCTGGATAACTTTGGGAGGTCGTATATTGCAAACCAAGGATCATATTTTGAGCGAGTAATAGTCGTTAGAAAGATACGGATGAGTAGAAGAATATGAAGACCTCAGAGATAAGATTTGAGATTATTTGAAGAGAAAACATTTGATGCCCCATACCTAGAAAGGCTATTTAGTGTTAAAATATTGTGTAACTGCAAAGAATATTCTTATCCCCTATTGTAGATAAAGATAAATATATTTATTATTGATTATATCAATACCCTTTTGTGGATTGATCATGTCGAGCAGTGTAAATGACAAAATCCCATTTTGCGGATAGGTCAAACCCTAACTGTAATAGGAAAAATAAGAATTCGACCCCATAATATATTAAAGGTGGTTATAACCACCCAAAAGAAGAAGTCAGCCCTGCCAGTGAAGAGACACTTCCACGCATGCCATAATTGTATAAATAAGAGAGGCCAACGCCTCATTTAGACACACACTCAACTCACTCATCTAGTGTGCAAGTATTGAAGGACACTGCAGTTACCAGTTGCCGGAAGAAGGAAGAGAGAGAGAGGTGCATCCTTGGAAGACGAATTTATGTGTTGTTTGGTTCATTGTCTTGGCATTGTATTGGCTATCTATATTAAGGAATTTTTGTTGGGTTTTATTCCCCTTGAGGGTTTCCTAGGATAAATGATTTTGTACTCTTTTAATTGTGTTTCTCTCAGTGATCTTGTCTATGCTATTGTTATCTAATAAAAAGAAAGGTAACATAATAATAGCTTAAGCTTTAACATTTAGGGGTCGGGTGTGTTACAAAAGATAAATGTAGATACCGTAGAGAAATTGTTAAATCTAGTAGAAGGTTATTTCTCTATTCATAATTTCTCCGATAGGGAAAAGATCACCTTTTCACTCCTTAAGGCTCTCCCCCATGTCAAACATTGGTGGGAAAATTATTGGGACCAAATTTCCACAGAGGAGTCTAGAATATATGGTGTTGATCCCACCTTGGATTTTTTTATGAATGAAATCAAGGAAAAATATTACCCTTTTGGAAACTATGACAACTAGTACATGATATATACCACACTATGGAAAGAGAGGAGCCAAGTAGTGTTGGAGTTCACCAGTACCTTCCATACCAAGATGGGAATCAAATAATTTGAGCAAAATTTGGTTCTGAAGGGGACCATGCTACATTTTATTGTTGATAGCAGAAGCTAGAAGAACCTCATCTCAGCAACGGACATCAAATAGTTGGGATTTTCAACAACACCAAACCCACAACCATACAACATCAGGTGGCTTCGCTGGGGATGAGATATCTGTGTCAACCAGTAGTGTCTATTGTCATACATCATCCATCCCTTCAAGGATGAGGTACTATGTGATGTTTCCCCTCTAGATGTTTGTGATGTTCTTCTGGGCCAACCATATATGTGGAAGTGCCATGGTATTTATGATTCTTGAACCCACAATGTCATTGTCACTCTAGGGGGTCATCTCTACATGATATCAGAGGTAGTTACTACTATTGTCCCACCTAATAGTTTCGCAAGATAGTATCCCATACTACAAAATTCATCTTCTTCAAAATATTTTCAAAAGGTGAACAAAAGGACACTCCAACCACTGCAACCTTAGTCCAAGCACATTCTATCCACAGAAGTAGGTCAACAAGATTGAAAAAAATTGAAAATATTATTTTTTCACACATTCATCTCATGAGGTTCTCGACAACCTCCCACAAACCAAGCAACACAACTTCTCCATCAAGGCAAGAAACTCACCAAGGTCCAGATTCAACAAATGATTCTCCCTAGGCCCTCTCCCCCGGGAAGTCAACGAAATGGAGACCATTTATTCCTAAGGAGGGGTGATTGATCTAGGTAGATATCAGTGGCCACCCACATATTCCAAATGGCTCAAAACATTTTTCGGGCAACTCACTATTTTTATCATTTTTTCAGTTCCTAAACCTTCGAGGCCATTTTAAGGGCCCCAAAAAAGAAAATCATGATCAATCACCTCCTTGAGATTCGAAGTCTCTCATTGAAAAACCTAAATTAATATCCTCATCGATACCTTTCCAACGAGCTATCATGTGCCCCAAACGAATATCGTATGCCAAAGTTACACCCCTGAGAAGTTGATACACCAAACTGTTGGATCATGTTGTCATTGATGCCAATGGTTTGTCATTGATGC
>JZKD02S1656680.1:522993-536788 GCA_000966675.3 Picea glauca
GATGCGGTCAGGGAAAAATAGTACCCTGATGGAAACTATGATGACCAGTACATGATATGGATCACACTGCAGCAAGAGAGGGGCCAAGTAGTGCCAAAGTTCACCAATACCTTCCATACCTTCCGTACCAAGCTGGGTATCAAAGAATCCAAGAGACATTTAGTCCTAAAATATCACGGGGATATACACAGATACATCCAAAATAAAATGGATTTTCTGGACATCTCATCATTGGGTGTTTCTTATCAATATGTTGTTAAAATCGAGCAGAAATTTAAGCACCAGAAAAAGAGGGAGTTTGGGTCTACAAATCCACAAAAACCAAAGTATGGTAAAGGCGATTCTAACAACCAGCCTTTAGAAAATCAGTCCAAGCCACAAGAAAAGAAGGGTAATGGATACATGAATAAGGACACTAGAAAGTGGTGTAATTTCCATAAAATTCCTTGGCACAACATTGATGAATGTCTCTCAAAACAATCATCGATGGTCGATATCAAAGAAAAGGAGCCGAACCCTGATTCAGAATTGGATTCATAAAATAATGGGAGAAGACAGATCATCGACGCAAACTCCACTGCTACTATCATGACCACAACAATTTAACTAGACGAACCAATAGATCTTGAAGAGGAGGAGAACTTTTTTCATTCACAGATGTGGGTGAAGGGGACCCCGTTGCATTTTATTGTTGATAGTGGAAGCTAGAATAAACTCATATTAGAAGAGGTCATCAAATAGTTGGGATTGTCAACAACACCACACCCGAAACCATACAACATCAGGTGGCTTCAGTAGGTATGAGATATCTATGTCATCCAGTAGTGTCGATTGTCATATGACGTCCAACCCTTCAAGGATGAGGTATTATGTGATGTTTCCCCACTGGATGTCTGTGATTTTGTTTTGGGCCAGCCATATATGTGGAAGTGCCATGTTATTTATGATTCTTGACCCTATAGTGTCATTATTACTCTGGGGGGTCATCTCTACAGGATACCAGAGGTAGTTCTGAATATTATCCCACCTAAGGTAGTTGATCCATATTTAAGCGCATAACAAACTGATTAAGAGATTGAATACAATAAACATGGAGATATGAAGAATAACACAGATATCCAGTGAACAATATATTCTATTGAATAATGAAGTAGGATGAAACTGTAAAACTGTAGAACTGAAAAACTTGCTCGAATGGTGGTAGCTATCTCTGAGAAGATATGTTCTTTCTATGTGCATCTGTCTCGGTAGAATGCATTACAATGAGGCTCTATATGAATTTTTGATATTACTCATGAATGCCAAAACCCTAGACATCCAAAAACCTAACCCTAGGAGGTGAAACATCAAAAGTCATGTGGGCCCCTATGAGTAAGTTGGTACCTCAACTTCCCACGGTCATAAATTTTGCATACGACCTCCGTTTTAGGCGTGTGATATCCCATTGGTAAGGTCTTTCATAGAAATACACATTCTATTGCCAAAATCAGATTTTGTCTACAGTTTGACTATGGTGAGCCATAAAAACACTATTTAGGCCTCCAAAACGGCCCTGGAAGTACAACAAGATGTGATGACATGAAAACATACAAAATAAGCCATTTATATTATGTGAGAGGCCACCAATATCCACCTCGAATATGTGTAGGGATTCATACATCCCCAAAAGTGTAGAAACCACAATTACAAATAAGTACAGATGAACGTGTTGAGCTAAAAATGGGCAAGAGGAGCCAGTTGGAATAGTTGGGTGGCCACCAATAGCCAACTGGATCAATCCTCCCCCCTTAGGAAGAAATGGTCTACATTGCGTTGAGTTCCTCCATCAGGTGAGGAAACGTTTGCTAGATTTTTCCCCGGGTGAGCCACTTTCTTTGGTGTAGGAGTTTCCTTGACTTGACAACTCGATAAAGTTGGATCCTCTCCTAATGAGTTCCCTTGACCTGTGTGTCCACTATATGATTAGTGGATTCTTGTTCCATGCAGTCAAGGTTGATATTTGTGGGTGTCATTTGTTCTATGATCTCTGAGGTGTCCAATAATTGTGGAAAATATGGTCGAAGGAGGTCCGCATTGAACACTAGGTGCAATCCAAGGAAGGGTGGGGTGTTGAGCTCAAAATCATTACTACCCATGGCCTTGGTGATAGTTTAAGGCCCATAGAGAAGTGGGTGGAGCTTCTGATGGGGCCCTGTGAGATGCTCCTTCTGCAAATGTAACCAAACTTTTTCGCCAACTTGAAACTGGTGTGGTACCCTGTGTTGATCATAGGACTACTTGTACTGTGTTGATCATAGGACTACTTGTACTTAGCATTGGATTTTTTCAAAATATACTGTACTTGTTGGCGGATGTGTTGAATATGCTCAATGAATCTAGTGGCTTTGTCGATCAAAGACTGATCATGGGAAAATTCTATCTATGTGGTGGAAAGAGGAAGTGAAACATCAATGGGTCCCAAGGGTTGGAATCCCATCCCCACTTGAAATGGGATATGGCCAGTGGAGATATGGAAAGCCCTATTCTAACTATGTTGAACATAGGGGAAACTCTCATCCCATGTATGTGGATGATTAGAGTTGTACATGTGCAGGATGTGCACAATCATCCGATTGAATAACTATGTTTGATCATTTGTTTGGGGGTGGAAAGTAGTGGATTGTTTGATCTTGGTGTCCAACAGTGACCAGAGACTCGACCAAAATGTGTTGAGGAACCTGATGTCTCGGTCAGAGATGATGGTTTGTGGTATCCCAAAGTGTACCCACACTCATCCGAAGAAGATCTTGGCAGTGTTTTCCACTGTGATGTTCTTCTTGTATGTTGTGAGGATGGCCATCTTTGAAAACCAATCAACAAACACAAATAAACAGTCATTTCCTTTCTTGGTGGATGGAAGGCCAGACATGTAATCCAGTGAGATGAATTCCCAAGGATTCTCGGGAGAAGGAAAAGGAGTGTATAAGCCTTTCTTATTGATGGTTGGCTTACCAATGGCACATGCAGTGCAATATATGATATACTTGTTGACGTCATGTCGAAGTTTTGGCCAATAAAAATGTTTCTAAAGAACGACCACATTTTTCTCCATGCCAAAATATCCTGCCATCCGACTGTAGTGGGATTCCCAAATCATCTTTGCATGCTCGCTTGTAGGGACATGGAGATGGCCCAGGTGGCATAATAGGTCATCTTGAATGTGAAAATTGATGATAATTGCACCTGTACCCAAAAGTTGATAGGTGGTAGCAAAGTCTAGATATTGTTGATAAAGTTGGGGCCACTTAGATGCTTCATGTCCAAAGGACTGGAGCACAGTGGTGAGTGCAGCCACAAGAGGTTGACTGAGGAAGTCAGTGACATGATTTGAGATACCTATCTTATACTTGATGTTGATATGGAACTGTTGTAGGTAGGTGGACCACTTATGATGGTGGTCATTCTACAATTTCCCCTGTGTTTGTATGAACTGCAGAGGCTTGTGATCAGTGTGTATGATTGTCTCCTTTCCCATAATGTAATTTTTCCATTGACGACATGCTTGTATAATGGAAAACATTTACTTTTCATAGGTGGGGTATTTTAAAGAGAGATTCTTTAGATCATCAAATTCTCATTTTTGTTACTTCCCCCACACAAATTTGGACCTACCACTTCCCTTGGTCACCTGGATGAGAGCCCATTAAATATGGGAGAATGCCAACACGAACCGTCGGTAGAAGTTGGCTAGTCGTAAGAAGATATGAAGCTTGGTCAGTATGGTCAGGGATGACCAGTCACCAATGACTTGGATCTTAGTTGGATCAATATGTAACCCATTCTCATCAACAATGTATCCCAATTATTGTACCGTGTTCATTCCAAAATAGCATTTTCCAAGTTGGTATATAGCTTATGCTACCGCATATTTCTCAAAACCTATTGAATATGTTGCATGTGCTCCTCCCACGTTATATTGAATATGAGGATGTCATCCAAATATAACACCACAAATAAGTTGGTGAAGGGTCCCAATACATCATCCATCAACCTCATGAAAGTGGCAGGTGAATTTGTTAAGCCAAAGGTCATGACTAGCCATTCGAAGAGACCTTCTTTAGATTTGAAGGTTGTCTTCCACACATCAGTTGGTTTGATGGGAACCTGGTGGTAACTAGAATTTAGCTATATCTTGTTGAATAACTTTTCCCCCTTGAGTTGGTCAAGAAGGTCATCAATCCTATGAATGGGGTACCAGTTCCTGACTGTGATCTTGTTTAAGGATCTATAATCAATGCAAAGTCACCAAGTCTCGTCCTTCTTCTGCACCAGTACAATCGGGCTTCCACAAGGGGAGTAGTTGGGTCTGATGTGTCCATTTTGAAGAATCTCTTGGATCTGATGTCTCATTTCTTCATTTTCCATCAAAGAGCATCGATAGACTGGTCCATTATGTAGAGGTGCATTGGGGGCCAAGTCAATTGTATGCTTGACTTGGCAGTGTGTCGGTACCTCTGTAGGTGAGGAAAAGATGTCTATGTATTCTTCCACAGTCCCATCGACTTGCTTCTGCTAAAAAGAGAGGCTTTGTGTAGAGGCCATAGATGTGGCAGTGACATTCTACTTACTCTAAGCATGGATCACAAAGAAGATGAACTTATCGGTCTGTGAAATGACCTTACTGCATTGCTTAGTAAATATTAAAGAAATAGCAGTAGGCGATGCTACCTTTGGTATCTTGTACAATTGTCTACCTAAAGTAATAATAAAATTGTGGGGTATAGACTCATACATAGCATGATGATTCAACAAATATGGTTGTCCTAAAATAATGTCGCAAACTTCAAGGGGAGAAATATCACAAAATACCTCATATTTGAAAGGATTTATGTCGTAGGGAAGACGACATTATTGGCTAACACATAGATCTCTTCCTTGGCGAAGCTAGCCGATGGTTTAGTTTTGCGGGTGTGGTTTCATTAGAAGGTCCAGCCGCTTGATGACCTCTATTGAAATCATATTCTTTTGACTACCGCTATCGATAATGAAGTGAAAGAGAGCCCCCTTTACCCACATCTATGAGTTAAAGAGGTGTTACCTTTCCTTTGGTTCTTCTGGTTCTCTCAGTCGGACTTTGGTGGTAGCGACAGTGGAACTGGGTTCAACATTGATAATTTCCTTCCCTCCTTTAGGATTTTATTTAGAATCAAAATTGGCCTCTAACTTGGAAGCCTTCAGTTCAACCATGAGTGACTGCTTGGAGAAACATTCTTCGGTGTTGTGCCAAAGGATTTTATGGTACTCACACCAATTTCTTGTGTCCTTCTTCATCTTCTCATTTCCATTCTTGTGTTGTGGCTTGGACTGGTTTTCCTGAGGGTAGCCATCTCAACTTGGTCCCTTTTTAAGTGGGTTTGGGGCACCTTTTCCCTGCTTCGGCTGTGAGGGGTTTGCAGATCCAAACTCTCACCTTTTATGCTTGATCTTGATAGTGTATCTATAAGTCGTGCCCAATGAGGCAATGTCCAGAAACTCTATTTTTGTTTGAATGTATCTATGCAAACAACCTCGGTATTTGAGCACTAGATGATGCTCTGAGTATTTGATACCCAATTTGGTGTGCAAGGTATGGAAAATATTGGTGAAATATGGTACTTTCTGGTCCCTTTCTTGACGTAGGGTGGTCCATCTGGTATACTGGTCCTCGTAGCTTCCAACAAGGTAGTATTGTTCTTTAATGGCATCTTGGAAGGAATCCCATGTATGGGCCACCACAAACATTACATATTTATCTATGTCCCTTTGCTCAAAGTAAGTATCCCACCTGTCTTTAACATGGGGAATGACCTTGAGGAGTGAAAAAGGGATATTTTCCCTATCGAAAAAAATTTGGACTGAAAAATACCCTTTGAGAAGATTCAACCATTTATCTATAGCATTTACATCTATCAATCCTTAAAATAATGGAATATAAAAATTTACCTACACCTTGAAGGGAGTTTCATGGTCGCTTGATGAAGATGCTTCTCCTGTGGGTAGTCGTCGAAGGATCTGCACGATTTTTTCCATCATTTCATTCCTTTTTCATGTGACGGCTTCCTCGAGCAACATTTTAATAGGGTCTCATGTTCCATCGTATTTATTTTTGTCCCCCATGGTTTTTTTTCGGGCTTGGCATGACTGATATTGCAATGGCTTCATTGGTTCGAGTCCCAACTTCTTGTACCCAGATCTTGTTGGGGACATGCATGAAGAAAAATAAATGAAGAGCAAAGCACTATGATACCACTGATCTGGATTTAGGAGCGAAATGAACTGATTAACATAATGAATACAATAAACATGGACATGTGAAGAATAACACATATATCCAATGACCAATATCTTATATTAAATAATGAAGTAGGTTGAAACTGTAAAATTGTAGAACTAAAAAACTAAAAAACTTGCTTGAATGGTTGTAGCTATCTCTGAGAAGAGATGTTTTTGCTACACACATTCGTCTAAGCATAATGAATTACAATGAGTCTCTAGAACCATTTTTGATATTATTGATGAATTCCAAAACCCTAGACATCCAAACGTCAAAATTCATGTGGGCCTCTATGGGTAAGTTGGTACCTCAACTTCTCAGGGTCGTAAATTTTTCATACGACCTCCGTTTTAGGCGCATGATAGACCGTTGGAAAGGTATTTCAAAGAACTACAAATTTCACCATCAAAATATGAATATGTTTATATTTTGACTATGGAGAGAAAAATAAAAACAATGTTTAGGCCTCCAAAATGGCCCTGTAAGTACAACAAGATGTGATGACATGCAAACATACAAAATATGCCGATTGGACTAGGTGAGAGGCCACCAATATCCACCTAGAATATGTCTAGGGCTTCATACAACCCCAGAAGTGTAGAATCCACAATTACAAATAAGTAAATAAGAACGTGCAGAACTAAAAATGGGAAAGAGGAGATAGTTGGAATAGGTCGGTGGCCACCAATAGCCAACTGGATCAGTAGTATCCCATACCACAAAATTCAACTTCTTCACAATATTTTCAAAAGGTGAACAAAAGGACACTGCACCCTTGATCCAAGAACCTTCTATATAGTAGAAGCATGTTGAAAATATTGAAGAAAAGTGAAAATATTCCTTATGTGCACATTCATCTCATCAAGTTCTCGAAAATATCCCACAAACAAAGCAGCGCAACTTCTCCAGCAAGGCGAGCAACTCACCAAGGTCCAAATTCAAGAAACACTTCCCCCTCTCCCCAGGGAACTCAACGCAATGGATACCATTCATTAATAAAGAGGGAATATTTATCCATGTAGATATTAATGGCCACCCACCTATTCCAACTAGCTCAAAATAGTTTTTTGGAAACTTACTATTTTTAGGACTTTTTCGGTTTCTAAACTTTTGGGGCATTTAGAGGGCCCCAATTTTTTTTTTCACTATCTTTCACCTAAATTATATCCAAAGGCTCTCATTTATCCCCCAAAATGAACCTCCTCATCGATACCTTTTCAACGAGCTATCGTGCGCCCCAAATGGATATCGTATGCCAAAGTTACACCCCCAAAAGTTGATACACCAAACTACCCAAAATAGGGTCCACAAAACTGTTGGATTTTCATCTTCTGGGGTTATGGTTTTGGAATTTATTTATGATAAAAATGCCTTTGGACCCTCATTGTAAAATCATCTTCTTGTGAATGCGAGTAGTTGTCACATATCTTCTTAGAGATAAGATGTCACCATTCTAGCGAGTCTTTCACTCTGTATTTCTACATTTTTTTACATTTCGTTCATTAATAGAAATTGTGTATTAATGTATATCTATGTTTATTGCAACAATTTTGTGTATCTCACAATATCTTTGTAAATTTCATTGTTGTATCTCTGCCTTCATTTACTTTTCAAAAACGTAATCCAAATTAGTGGTATCAGAGGAGGCCAATCTTGATCATTTTTCAGTGCATGTCCCCGACGAGGTCCAAGTATAGAAAGTTGGGTCTTGATATTGTCTCTCTTGAGTACAATCACTCTTGCAAACCCAAGAAACCCTACATGGCGGAAGAAAATAAAAATGATGGAGAAGAATATTATATTAATCTGTTTCTTAAGCAAGCTCTCACGCAATAGAGAGACAAAAAGATGGAGAATTTTCCCCACATCCTTCAATGCCTGTCGATAAAAATATGCACTTCTTCATCAAGCAACCACTTTGGAGGCACCTCACCTTTCAAGGTACAAGTTAATTTTGATATTCACGTATTTGAAGTACAAATAGATACAGATACCCTAGAGAAATGGTCAAATCTGCTAGAAGGCTATTTCACTATTCATAATTTCTCTGACAGGGAAAATATCACCTTTGCACTCCTTAAGGCTCTCCCCTATGTCAAACATTAGTGGAAAAATTACTGTGAGGAAATTTCCACATAAGATTCTGGAATATATGGCGTCAATCCCACTTGTGATTTTTTTGTCGATGCGGTCAAGGAACAATATTACCCCGATGGAAACTATAATGACTATTACATGAGATGGACCACATTGTGGTAAGAGAGGGGCCAAGAAATGTCGGAGTTCACCAATACCTTCCATACCTTTTGCACCATGCTAGGTATCAAAGAGTCTGAGCGAAATTCAGTTCTGAAATATTGTGGGGATCTACAAAGATACATCCAAACTGAAATGGATTTTTTGGATATCTCATCTCTAGGTTATGCTTATCAATATGCTATTAAAATCGAACAGAAATTTAACCACCAGAACAAGAGGGATTTTGGGTCTGCAAATACGCAAAAACCAAAGTATGGTAAATATGTCCCTAACAACCATCCTTCATAAAATCATTCCAAGCCATAGGAAAAGAAGGGTAACGAAAATATGAAGGACATTGGAAAGTAGTAATATTTCCTTAAAATCCCCTAACACAACATTGATGAATGTCGCTCAAAAAAATCATTGGTGGTCGATATCAAAGAAAAGGACCCGAACTCTGATTAAGAATCTGATTCAGAAAATAATGGGAGAAGACAGATCATTGACGTAGACTCCACTGCTATTGTCACGACCACAACAATTTAACCATAAGAACCAGCAGATCCTAAAGTGGGGGAGAGATTTTTTCATTCACATATGTGGGTGAAGGGGACCCAACTGCATTTTATTATTGAGAGCAGAAGCCAGAAGAACCTCATCTTAGAAGAGGTTTTCAAACAGTTGGGTATGTCAAAAACACCATACCCACAACCATACAACATTGGGTGGCTTCGCCAGGGATGATATCTCCATGTCAGTTAGTGGTGTCAATTTTCATACGACATCCAACCCTTCAAGGATGAGGTATTATGTGATTTTTACCCGTTGGATGTTTGTGATGTTCTTTTGGGCCAGCCATATATGTGGAAGTACCATGCTATTTATGAGTCTCGATCTCATAGTGTAATTATTACTCTCGAGGGTCATATCTACATGATACCGGAGGTAGTTATGACTAGTGTCCCACCTAAATAGTGTCGCAAGGTAGTATCCCGCACTACAAAGTTCATCTTCTTCACAATATTTTCAAAAGGTGAATAGACGGACAGTACAACCACTGCAACCTCAATCCAAGAACCTTCTATCCAATAGAATTAGATCGAAAATATTGAAGCAAAGTGAAAATATTCCTTTTTCACACATTCATCTCATTAGGATCTCAACAATCTCCCACAAACCAAGTAGCACAACTTCTCCAACAAGGCGATCATCTCACCAAGGTCTAGATTCAGCAAATGCTTCCCCCTCTCCCATGAGAACTCAATGCAATGGAGACAATTCCTTCCTAAAGAGGGAGGATTAATCCAGGTAGATATCGGTAGCCACCCACCTATTCCAATTGGCTCAAAACAGTTTTTTGGCAACTTACTATTTGTAGTAATTTTTCGGTTTCTAAACTTATGGGGTCATTTTGAGGGCCCCAAAAAACTTTTTTTCATGATATATTACCTTCATTATAGACAACGTGTCTCATTGGGACCCCAAAATGAATCTCCTCTTCAATACCTTTCCAACGAGCTATCATGCGCCCCAAACGAATATCGTATGCCAAAGTTACGCCCCCGAGAAGTTGATACACCAAACTACCCAAAATGAAGTCCACAAAATTGTTGGCTTTTCATATTCCGCGGTTAAGGTTTTGGATTTTATTTATGATAAAAAGTCCTTTGGAACCTCATTGTAAAATCATTTTCTTGCAAATGTGAGTAGTCATCACATCTCTTCTCATAAATAAGATGCCACCATTCTAGTGAGTCTTTCACTTTGTATTTCTATAGTTTTGTACATGTTATTATTGAGATTGATTCTAGGCTCAAAGAATAATTTTAGGCATCAAAGGTTTAAATGAATTTTTTTTATGAGTGTTTTTTCTACCTTCAGTTTTCTGAGAAATAATCTTTAAATGAAACTAATGATAAGACAGTACAAAGGTTGTATCTCATTATCTGAGTCACAATTATAATGTCAAATGATGTAGAAACGATTTATAAAACTGTTAAACAAAGTCAGGTATCAATTACAGATAAGTCTCACCTTGTTTGCAGTAGAATAAAAGTAGAATATGCTCCCTTGAAAAGGAGATAAAAATGTAGTAATTCACACAGATCACAAGTCTTGTTTTACTCACAATAATAACATAGGAAAAGTTGTTACTGAATGAACTTCTGATATAATATGATCACAGTAGATGTAGTACTAAATTGTAATCACTCACTCTTCAAGAACTATAGAAACAAATTAAGAGAAATGGAAACATAGGGGAAACACATAACTCAAATTGAATGAAACTTAGAATATATGTCGGAACTTGTATTAATATTCAAAAAGAGTTTGTCTTTTACATTCGGCAAGAAGCAGCCAACATTGGGATAGAAGCTGCCTTGAATAGATATAAAATCTATCTTTTTATACAAAAATTGTCTCAACTGAAAACTATTGGACTTCCCACAATATCTTCCTAAAAATAGAATACAATCTAAATGAAATAACAACATGAAAATATTGTTGATTTTTGTTGGCACTTCATATGTCTCTTCATTTGCTCACAGATGCACTCGTTTTCACTTGTTATTTGAACTGGGTACACATGTCCATTAAGGCCACCATAATCATTGGCTTATTGTCTTTGCCATATGATTATGTTGCCATCTATCACTTCGAATGTGTTTACTAGGATAAATAATTGCAATTGAAGATATGGGGGTGGTAATTGGACAGGTAGCTCAACGTTGGCTCATTATGGGATGGCTAACAATTATGGGGAAGAGTAATTATTCATGAATTGGATGACGTGGGGACAAGTGTCAAATAAGGAGGTGGAATGAATGGATGTGAGAATGTAGGTGGTAGGTAGACGGTATCGGGAGCATGGAGGGTGCGACAGGTGTTGACTCGGGATTCTAACGGTCCAACGTCAAATAATAATCAAACAAAATAAATGACCTAAAGTCCCTTTATACTTTTCTATTTTGTGGGGGTGTGAGGAAGTGGTTTTGAGATAACCCACCTTTCATCCCTCAATGCACCTAGTGATGCCACGTACCCCTGAGAGAAAACTATGGTTTAAATTACAGGACCTCCCTTCAAAATTAAACCCCGCACAACTTCTTCCCCTGCAATCGCTCTCGGTCATTGATATTGAGAACTCCATATCCATGATACTTCGGACCAGATCAGCTTGGCACTCCTGCCAAACTGATCCATTCCCTGCCATATTTGGTCCCTTTCCTATTTTATCAGGCTTTCAAACCAGCTTAGCGTTCCACTAGATTATGAAATCTGATCCATCAAGTTTCCTTGCAACTTTTCGTGGCGCCATAATCCTTAAGGAAACAAAATTATCATGCATGTAACAAGAGAAGTCTGCAAGCTCTTCACTCAATGAAAAATTGTTAATTGCAAATGATAAAATGACTTTGAAATTCGAAGTGATTTATTCAAAAAGTGTATCGATCTTCGTATAGCTCTACTTACGAAGAATTTATTAAACTTAATGGAATTTATTATCTGGTGATTCACAATATTTATTGAAATCATTAATCTTAATCAATCATATATTCCATTAACACTTCGACGGTTCAGTGTTCGGAAGTTTTGGATGTGAGAGGGCAGAATTCTCCAGAAGGCCAAATTCATGGAGACGTTAATCACTTATTAATCACTTTTAAGTCTTAATTAATCATGTTTTAAAACGTTGTATTAAATTTAAGTATTTCGGAAGTTCGAAATTCAAAATTTTTGAACATAGCATAAGGGAAATTTTCGGAAGACCAAAACTGCAAAGTGATTAATTAACCCTTAATCATGACTAATTAAAGTTGTTAACTACTTTATTAACTCTTTGAAACCCCTTTTTAGTTTTTGTAATCACTTTACTTCGATGCTTTGATACTCCGGCGATTGTGAAATCAAAAACTCCCTAAGAAAAATCTCTCGGAGTGGCGTGGCGGAGATGACGTCATTCCTGATGATGTGTCAAAAAAAGAGAGGTGCCATGTGTCACTTGAAAATGTGTGAATTATCCAATGGAAATGTCAAAAATAAGTGCCATGTGTCATCCCAAGATAATATTTAAAAGACACATGTCCTATGACGCGTTCGTAAGTCCTTTAGGATTTATCACAAGTGACTATCTTCAGGACTTCGAAGTTTTGGGGTTTTTTTTTCTAGATTTGTTGGAATACCCGAAGTGTGAAGCTCTGAAGCGATCGTTAAAGATTTTCTTTTAAAACTCGGGCAACTTCTATATCACGGAGATTACAATAACCATTTGATCAAATTAGTGCAACTCATCGACAGGTGACAATGCAAGAGCCTTATTAATATATAACGAGCAAGGATTTATTTAATTAAAAGGCAATTTCCTATTTTTTTTTCTTTTTTGGGTAAAAATTTTATTTCTAAGAATCAAAATCTAAAGTTCAAAAGCTAAAAATTATATGTGTTCCAATAGTATAGTTTGCTCATTAATAGAAATTATGTATTGATGTATCGATGTGTTTATTGCAACATTTTTGTGTATCTCGCAATATCTCTATTGTAATACCCCAAGGCTGAGACCCTGTTGAATTGTAATGATGTTTAATGATGTTTATAAGCTAGTGAGCCAAGCGTTTATAAGTTGGGAGGATTATGTGTTTATTAGGCCAGAGAGCCTTGATGCTAAAGGCTAGGGATCCTGATTTTGTATATGAAAATAATCACATCATTAATATAATTACATCTATGTGTGTATATCGACCATGAAGAAAACATATGAGGGACTAAGCTCCATTGGGTAGGGAAAGGGATGGGGCTGAGAGGCTGGGAAAAGGGGATAAGCTAGAGGGATTATTTCCAGGGGAATATTATAATATATTTTCCAAAAAATACTAACTTTTGGGAAATAAACCGTGTTATCCTAAGTTCCTTGGGGGAAAGGAATGAACTCCAAGTGGAGAGGAATGAACTCCCAAGGGAGCCATGTGTCAACCTAGGCGCATGTAGTTTTATGGGGGAAATATAGTCATTGTGGGGGTTCTCTCGCCATTGTTTCCACGTGTTAACACATATTATTGATAAAGGGTGTTTTTCTCCTTAGGAAATAACATCGTGGTGAAAAAATGTGGAAATGGGTGCTGACGTGAGCCACTTTTGGATTTTATCCTAAGTGTTTGATTGACTTGATGGCCTTCGCACATTTTTCCAAGGAGCACGCAAATGTGAGTGGTTGAGATCTGCGCACTCAGATATACGGCCCACAACAGCAGCTCGGACCCCCCC